>CAUYRH010046047.1:0-77641 GCA_963574655.1 Perodicticus potto
TAGTGCAATCATGGGGCACAATGTGCTGACTTCATATACAATCTGAAATATTTTGGTTGAACTGTTAAACATAGCCTTCATGGCATTTTCTTAATCACTATGTGAAGACATTGATATTCTACATTTAATAAGTTTCACCAGTACCCTGCTAAGACGCACCGTAGGTGTGATCCCACCAAGTATCCAATGTGCTCAGCCCTAATATGAAGCTAATTTATAGCTTTCATATGAAGGCTAACACCCAATTATAACACAAGAACATAGGAGGGTCTTTTTGTTGGGCCTTTCGGTGGATCTGATGCGGCCTGTGCACATCAGGGAGGGTGGTCTGCTTTGCCTACTTCACCAACTCAAATGTTAATCACATCCCAAATCACCTTCACTCACACCCCGAGTCATCTTTGACCAAATGTCTGGGTACCCCACCGCCCAGTCAAGCTAACATATCAAATTACTGGGTAATAAAGAAGTTCTCATGAGCCTGGAAGCAAGATCTTTCCCCTTTAGCAGTCAGGGAGTGGGGAGGAGGCTGACTGCAAACACAATTTAATATCTTTTCTCATTCCAGTCACAGTGACCTTGCAAGATCACTGCGAGAATTAGATATGATATATGTAAAACAGCCAGTGCATAGCATGGGATAGCAGCTGAAAAGGAGCAACCTGTTTTGCTCAAATATTCTTGGTTCCTCTCACCTTTACTATACGCTCTCTCAGTGAGTGTGGAACAATACACAAAACAAAAGCGAAAGGCCTGCCAGCTCTGCTCTCCAAGATGCCCCTCCCTCCAGGTGGCTGGACGGATGAGTGAGTGTTAACACAGCTTAATGCATTCAGTGGACAAATAATGGTTCATTCTACACTGTAGCAGGGCAGCAGTGGGTTCTGCTGATACGCACAGAAATAAGGCAGAGGAACTCACTGTCTAACAGAAAAGATAGTCTGCTTAACATGTATTTTAAGAATGTAAAAAGTGCTAATTAGAGAGTGATACAAAGAGTTCCTAGAGGACAGAGATGGAGTAACAAAATCCACCTGTGACAAGAGATGGAGGCCTTGATTCAAAGATGAGTATGTGTTCTCCATACAAAGCTAAGGAGGAGAAAATCATAGTTATTTTGGCTATTTGCATTGGATATTTCTATATCTCTCAAATGTTCATGCACCAAACTTTTCATTTGGTTTATTTCTAATGAGAGTTCCTAGGAAATGGACATTAATGCCTTTATTTTACAGTAAAAGTCACTAAGGCTCAGAGAGGTTAGGTGACTTGCCCAAGGTGACACAGCAGGGAAGAAGCCTAGATTTGAACTAAGGCTATCATTATTATTATTATTATTATTATTATTATTATTATTATTATTATGTCCTATTACCCTCTGATTTCTCTGGAGGGGAAGGACTGCAAAGGCAGAAAGATGTGCAAAAGCCTGGGCACACTTGGAACATGACCAAGGGTCACATTGCAGGAATGTTGCTCTCTTTGGGGATGTGGGCATCGATGACAGGGATAGAAAAAAATAAAAGAAGAAGAAGATATAACAATGCAGGTGGCACCTGTGGCTCAGTGAGTAGGGCGCCGGCCCCATATACCAAGGGTGGTGGGTTCAACTGGCCCCAGCTGAACTGCAAAACAAACAAACAAAAAATAGCCAGGTGTTGTGGTGAGCGCCTGTAGTCCCAGCTACTCGGGAGGTTGAGGCAAGAGAATCACCTAAGCCCATGAGTTGGAGGTCGCTGTGAGCTGTGTGATGCCAGGGCACTCTACTGAGGGTGATAAAGTGTCTGTCTCTAGAAAAAAAAAAAAGAAAGAAAGAAAGAAAAGAAAAAAGATACAACAGTGGACAGACTGGGATGGAGACAGTGACAGGTGTGAGTCTGTCTCTTCATACATAAAGCTGTGAGTGGTGGTCCAGCTTATAATAACGCATCATTAAAAGCCAGGGCTCAGATGGGTCTTATTTTGAACCCCATCCTTATCAAGTATAATTTGGGCAAGTGACTCAAACTTTCTGAGCCTCAGTTTCCTCAACTGTAGAACTGAGATAATTATAGCATTCAACTCAGGATTGTTGAGAGTAAAAATGAGACAATGCATGTAAATGGCTTAACAACGTGCCTGACATATACTAATTGTTCCATAAATATAATTTTTATCATTACTGTTATTCATTTTCCTGGCAGGGTGTAGACCCATTTTTCCTGGGTGCAAAATTTAAGGAACTTTAAGGATAGTTGTTGTGCATTCTTGATAGGTTCTCTCTCTGTGTGTGTGTGTACACATGTGTGCAACTGTGCAATCAAATGCTTTAGATACAGCTGTGCCTTTTAAGGACTCCTGGCAATTTATGCCAGCCTGATGGTCTCATAGGCTATTTGTGTTTGTTCTGCTATCACATAATGCTTGCTTCTGTTACAGGACCATTTCTGCAACTCATTTGTAAGACTGATGAAAGCAAATTTCTGCACGCGCCTCTGTATAGAAAGGCAGGAGAGTGCCGTTGTCATGATTTTGTTTGAATCTTTGGCTGAAGTTGCTTAGAGGATCTCAGTGATAATGCAATATCAGTTCCCTGAAGCACATTTAGACTGCATTTGCCACGTGCCCAGGGCTGTGCCCAGCTCTTCATTCCCAACCACATCCAGAGCAGTGTTATCACAGACTTTGTGGTCCCATAGACCTGAGTGAAAAATCTTCATATGACATTTATTGTGTGCCCTTGGGTGCTTTCTTTAAATTCTCTGAACTCAGTTTTCCCACCTCTCAAATGGGATAATAGTCGCTAGAGCTTTGGAGCTCTGAGGAGTCAAATAAAATAATATTATATTATTAAAAGGTCTGATTGGGTTTTAGCATTCATATGAAAGCTATAAATTAGCTCTGTATTAGGGCTGAGTACATTGGATACTTTTTCTTCTATTCTTGAGATACTTTTCTAAGAAGAATATGTTCCAGCTCCATCCATGTAAACACAAAAGAGGTAAAGTCTCCATCTTTCTTTAAGATGTATTACTTTCGGAATTGAATTCAAGGTGCCATTATGGGTCAAGGGTGCCTACCCATGATACCCACATCCATTTTACCTGCAATTCAAAAACTTCTGGGGAATGACTAATGATCAATTTTACTTCCAACAAGATTTCTTAAAATATGGATACATATTTTTGACACCCACAGTACATTGCAAAATAGCTAGAACAGAACAATTCTAATGTTTCTATCATCGAGAAAAGACGGATGTTTAAGGAGATGGATATCCAAGTACACTGATCTGTCTGATCTTTACAAATTATGTCAATGTATTGAGTTATCATTTGTCCCTCAAACCTATGTACATCTATAATGAATCAATGAAAAAAAAAACCCAAGTGTTAACCTTTCATATTTATCTTGAAAAGGAATCTTATGTGAATTGAAGCAATTTTCTCCGAGACTCTGACAATATTTCTATGTCATTATTAGTATTCTTGGGACTCTGATATACATTTACTTCACCGAGACCTGACATACAGCCAAGATTATCAGCAGTAATTCAGACATGTGGATATTATGCTTTTGCTGTGTTTTGCTGTGTTGTTTTATGTTGCTTTGCAGGGGAAGTGGTAGCTGACTATTGGATACATTATCATGATTTTGTTTAAAGCTGATTGCATAGTTTCTCAGAAAATTGCATGAGACAAACAGCAACAACGTGACCTAGGGGAGCGAATATGTTTTTCATAAATTTGCCAGAAATAGACATCTCAGGTTTCAATTACCAAGACGTTGAGGCTTCTATTTTGGCATTGGAAGTCATTACAAATATGAATCACCGGAACACGTTGAAAAACGAAAAGTCAGAATTTACCTTAAACCAGGGTATCTCAACCTCAATGCTCTTGACATTTGGCGTTGGGGAGTCTGTGTTGGGGCGGGTAGTCCTGTGTGTTATAGGGTGTTCAGTGTCATTCTGATCTCTACCCCGCTAGATGCTAGTAACACCCTCTCAACTGTGACAGCCCAAAACGTGTCTAGATAATGCCAGATGTTCCTCGGGAGTGGTGGTGGTGCAATGTCACTCTCATTGAAAATCAAAGCCTTAAACTCACACTATGTTTAATTTACCTGGAGTAGGTTATCAATGAATTGAAAAACAACCCCCCCAATAGGAAAAAAATGATAAAAAGAAGAAAGAAGCTTAAGATGATACATTTCCATTGATTTTGCATTCAGGGTATTCTTTGGGTCAAGATATTTTCCTAAAAGTGGAAAGAATCCACCCAGTGTTCTCACAAATGCACCTTCCCTGCCTTATTGTTTGACAGATCATTCCCAGACAAAGCAAAGAGCTTCTGATGGCTGCAATTTATTTCAGAATCCAGCGCACCAATTTCCTCCTCATCTCAAGCTATTGCTGTTCTTTCCGGATCGCATGACAACATTTACCTCCTACCACTTCGCAGAGACTATTTCTCCCAGACACTACATAAAGTTAAGGACTTGGTATTACACAATTAAATGGTCCTTTTAAAGACTTTACAAAGCTTCACAGATTCATTTAAATAGTGACTCATCAAATTATCCTTCTCAGGAAGCAAAACCCACTTTCCATTCCCTCATTTATGAGATTTAAGATCTTTGGAGTCTGGTAAAACACAACACATCTTCAAACTAGGACGGTGTGAAGTGCAGGGGGTTACAAAGAACTTGCAAAAGACCTTTGACGGTGAAAAATTTATTTTGTTTTACATCACGACTTCTTATATTTCCTCTTTTTTTTTTTTTTATAATCCCAATATCTCTCAGAACCATGCATGAAACTGCCACCTCTATTTGAGTGAAGGAAGAAATAGACTTGCTCTCCCAAGACAGTGGCTGGGGAGTCCTGGGGTGTAGTGGTCTGATCCCCTTCTGTCTCTCTTCCCATCCCAGCCTTTGATGTCTGCTAGTAGACCAAGAAATGGCGAGTTTGGGGGTTTATTTGATCAGAGAGGTAAAATGCCAGTGAAGGCTGAGCTCAGCTCTGCTGGGGAAGGGGAGGAAGAGAAAACAGAGAGAAACGTGAGCAGGGCAGGGTTTGGAAACAGTTCCTGTTACTCTCTGCCTAGCCCAGGACTCGAGTCCTGCACTTAGACAGCAGAAGGTTGAGGTCACCCTGAAAGGGATCTGAAAGAGATCCAAACTCTACACACAGTCATCTTTCTAGGTCTGGCTCAAATGTCCCCTTTCCAGTAACTTTCCAGTTAATCCACCATTGTCCACAGCCTTTCTCAGGGCACCTCTCTTAAGGCTCTCATCCCCCTGCACGTTCAAACCTTAGATTTCATATTGGACTGTGAGGCCCTGCAGAGCAGGCTCTCTGTGGCTGGTTTGTCTGCAGGTATCCAGCTCTGAGCTGGAACATGTGTTTTCACTGAACAAAAAGGAGAAGTGGAGACCTGTGTCTGAAGTCCACTCAGCGTGACTCCACTCCAGACCATCCCTATGGTCCAAGACCTCCCACCCCAACCCTAAACTGAGAAAGTCTGCACAGCAGGGAGAAACGCCCTCACACACCATGAACACGACAGCCAAGGTTATTCAAGCAACTCCTATAATTATACTCATAAATGCAGGAAACCAGAATCTCCTGATGGATTTTCTGCATTTTCTCCTTCTTCCTCCTTTCCTTCTTTCTTCCCATTTTTCTTCTTTCCTTCCTTCCACCTGTCTCAAAATTTTATCAATCAATCTTTCTGTCTGTCTGTCTGTCTATCTATTTTTATAGACTATGGGGGTGCATGTGCAGTTTTATTACACAGACACAGTGTGCAGCAGTGACCTCTGGGCTTTTAAGTGTACCCGTCCCCCAAACAGTGTCCCTTGCACCCAATCAGTACTTTTTCTCCTCCCTCATCCCCCTCTCACCCTCCCACTATTTGGAGTCTCCAGTGCTCACAATTCCACTCTGTATGGTCATGTGACCTCATTGTTTAGTGAGGACATTTGGTATTTGACCTTCTGTTTCTGAGTTATTAGCTTTAGGATAATGACTTTCAGTGCCACCATGTTGCTGCAAAAGATGTTTTATTCCATTTTATGGCTGAGTAGTATTCCATAATGTGTGTGTATGAGAGAGAGAGAGATTTTCTCTATCCAATCATCTGCTGATGGACCTTTTGGTTGACTGTGCCTTTCCTATTGTGAATAGTGCTGTGGTAAACATGTAAGTGCAGGTGTCTTTTTTAAATGTAATGATTTGTTTTCCTTTGGGGTAGACATGCAGTCCATTGCTAATTATCTTTATTCTGTGGTGTTAGGATTCACTGAAGAATAAGATCAAGTCTTTATCATCCTTGAGCTCACTTCTTAGTGTAAATCTCAGCCTTATCCTGAAGCTCTCCAAAGGGATTTGGCCACTTTCTTCCACCCAGGTGGGGTTGTTGGGGGGCCTGACAAGCGAGGAGCAGAGCCAACCATCGCACCTGCTTGGGGTGCGCAGTGCCCTGGGTTCCTCTCAACATCACATTCATGCATTCTTCTCAGGCCAGTATCCCTTCTTCCCTATCACATCAGGGATCAGGGAATCAGGAAACCACCTGTCACAGAAAGATAGAGCCACCTCGAATAGCTTACTATAAAGTGATTTCTTGCATTTCCTCTTTTCTTTATTCCAGAACCTCTAAGAACGATGTATCAAGTTGCCATCCTTGTTTGGAAAAGCTCCCTGTCAATCTGATGAGTGACCAAAACACAGAATGCTTCAGGTCACAAAGAAACCATAGACTTGATCTCACAAGATCGTGGCTGATTTGTCATCTGACATATCCCTTTACTGATAATATGAAAAACTATTACTTTAAGAAAAGAATCCCAGGAAAGTCAGTTAGATCCATCAGAGAAGCAAGGGCTTGTAGACTCCTGCAGGTTGAGTGACATTGAGAGAGTGTTATAAAAAGGTATTTCCTAATATGAATTTCAGTCTATCAATAGAAACGTTAATATTTGCATATATAATGTCTTATCCGGAGACTTTCCACAGGCAGTAAAATTATTTCTGTTTTTGTGAGTGGAAGAAACAATGGACATTTTTAAATTGGCATCTTGGAAAGCTGAGCACTATAGGCAGAAGGATCACATGTCATCAGAAGGAAAGCAAATGAGTTCCTGCAAAGGCACATTTGATTTTCTGTTTGAGAAACACATTCTCCCAAATACGCGGGTATTTTTTGAGACGTTCAGAAATGTATTTCAAGGGGACACATCGTTCCTTCCCCGCAGCACATCCTTTATCATGATGTTAAGTGATAAAGCTCTGGTGACAGAATTGGTTTTCTGTGCCCCGTCCGCACTAAATTTATCAAGCATACGTAAGAAACGTATTATAAACCAAGGCGCTGGACACACTGACGTCACTCATCCTATTTTCTTAAGGTGTTTCCAGGCTATTGTCCCTACTTCCTTTCTGGGGGAATTATTTAGTTTCTATTTGTGTTTGTTTTTGCTTTAGGTCCCAGAAGAGCATTACTGAGGTCATCACGTCGGGAGAAGCTGACTCCAGTGAACGAAATGAAGTCACCGTGGTTCAAATGTGCTGTTTATGCCGTCAGAGCACCATTTAACCCTTCCACCAGCCTTATCTTCCGCCCGAGGTCCTGGGGGCAGTGGGTGGGGGCAACCGGGCCTCAGGAGCCACCTTCCTCAACTCTTTACCAGATGAGGAGGGACATCAGGCCACATCCTCCACTGGGGAGACGACATTAAATGTTTCATAAAGCTGGAGTCAACATGACCATAAATGATCCTTAATTTAAGTGATGTGAAATAAAGCGTCTGTTGGAATCTATCTCCAATGGCATAGGATCTCTTGTATTAGAGTATTTACAAGTAAGAAATAATAGCTCTTTGGGATAAAGCTGGAGCCAAACCACTTACTCTACACTCTCAAAGGCACTTTTCCAATTCTCCTTTCCTCTCGTGCCAGGAGTTCTTTTGAGGACAACTGGACTCATTCATGCCCCGACAGGCGACTCCTGTCACCAAGTGTCGGGCCCCAAGCCTGTTTCTTTGTTCCAAGGGAGCTGCACCCTGGGTGAAATCCAAGACCACATTCCTTCGGGAGACCCGGCCTTTGGTCATCTGTAATAACCAGGAAACCTCACATGTGCACGGACTTTAATTTATCTTCTGTGCTTGAGAGAATGATGGTGAGATAGTGCGGTGTGGGGACCAGGAAGGACACCAGAGCCAGGCAGCTCTGCAGCCAGCACCCAAAGTCATCATGGCGTCCTCATTATGTCCTCAGCCAATCATTTCACTTTTTAGACTCATTTTCCTCGCCTGTTTAACAAAAAGAAGAAGAAGGTATAACACCTTTTGGATGGTTATCAAAACTAGGGAAGTTAGCTGTCATTCCTATTATAGACTCACTTTCATACGCCATGCCACCATATCGTCTAGTGAAACAGCCTTCTCTGGCTCAAATACGGGTCTTTCTCTCACAGAGTCTTCGTTCTTGCTGTTCCATCTTTTGGGAACACCCTTCCTCTCAGTGTTTTGAGGACTGGCGCTTCTTATTCTTCAGGTCTTAGTGTTTAAGTGTCACCTCTCTGGTGAGACGTGCACTCACCAATCCACCTTGGTGTGTCCACCTCCCACCCTCCATTTGCTCCGCCGCCCACTTGGGTTAGTGGTTCTCTTTCATAGCATCCTCTCCTTGCCTGCATCACATTTGTCACACTGTGTATTCATATTCCTGTTTGTTTCCTTGTTTATTTTCATAATTCTTACACTGGGGAACTGGTGGCCTTAGGGCAAAACGTTGCCTTCTAGGTCCTAAAAGGCGGCCTTTTGACTGATTCCCAATGTTGCAGAACAAATCCTCTTATTAAAAGGGTGCAGCAGGGAACGATGAAGCTTTTCTTGCCTCCTTTGGTGCTTAAAAAAGAGGAATCTTGAAATCAGGTGGTCGCACATTCCCCACGCCTGAGCGTCAGCTGACAATCACAATAAATGTTTTGTTCGCAAGTGCACACAGAGTATGTGCAGCATTTGACAGATATAGACCTGACAAATACAGTCATCCCTTGCTACCTATGAGGACTGGTTCCAGGTCTGCTGTGCAGGCCCAAATCCACACATACAATTGGCTGTGTCAGGTGCCTCATGCCTGTAATCCCAGCACTCTGGGAGGCCAAGGTGGGTTGATTGCTTGAGCTCAGGAGTTTGAGACCAGCCTGAGCCAAGTGAGTCCCTGTCTCTACTAAAAATAGAAAAATTAGCCAGGAGTTGGGGGTGGGCACCTGTAGTCTCAGCTACTCAAGAGGCTGAAGCAAGAGGATCACTTGAGTCCAAGAGTTTAAGGTTGCTGTGAACTATGATGCCACCGCACTCTACCCAGGGTGACAAAGTGAGACTGTCTCAAAGAAAAAAAAATCCATATATGATCAAGTAAAGCTCACCTACACAAAAAGTCATCCCTCCACGTAGGCATATTTTGCATGGTGCAAACAGTGTGTTTTTGACCCAGGAGTCCGGTTGAGAAAAATCTCTGCGTAAGTAGACTCCTGCAGTTCAAACCTTGTTTTGTTGAGTGTTTCTTACAATTCTCTTACAAGTTAAAATAAAAGGGCACATTTGTCCCCAGTTTAAGGGGGAAGAAAAAAAGGTTTTCTAATAGTTGACTTCAGGTCCATCACACTGTGCTACCAGAAAATAGGCAGAGAAGCCACATTACTACGTATGGGTTGAAAAAGGATGTTGTGTTTCCTGATGCAATTTTGTATTTGGAATGTGAAAAAATATCATTTTCCTTATGTACATTGTAGGGTATAAAGCTCTACATTGTTTTGGCTGAGTGGGCAGAAGTTAAAACAGTTTATAAAACCCACACTGTCCTACTGTTGGGTGTGTCTTCCATGCATCCAATGCTCACAAGGCCTTGGAAGTGACCTTCAATTCTCCCCACCTCCAGCCAATCACCAGGTCCTGTCCATCAACTTCTTCAATTTTTCTCTTCACTTATTATTAGCTTTCATCTTGAGCTGCCTCTTTCCCCCTCTCATCCTCCCTGAACTGTACTTGCTAGTTTAGTTCCCAAACCAGCGGCTTTCTCTGTTGACTGCACCCTTCTGCAAGTGCTCTGTGGATCCACATAGCCGTGTACCCAAAGTATAGGCAAGTGCAGGATCTATGTGCACTTGACAGCGTGGGGTCTGATCATTCTGCATCGCATTTGCAAATGTGATGGGCAAACTGGGGCAGTGCTGATAGCCTGTCAGAAATGAGTTTCTCAAACACCATCTGATGGGTCATTAAAAACAAAATCCCACTCCATCATGAGCCAACGCTTTATAAATGAGAATACATCATGAATTGGTAGAAAAAAGAACTTTTAAAAAGTCAAAGATACACTCAACACAATACCGTTTTAAAAATTATTAGGATTCAGTAGAAACCAAGTTGCACAGGGGAGAAAAGGTGATATATTTTCGGCACGCATTGCAAGGTACATGGGTGATGCCCCATAACGAAAGACAGATTAGCAAGAGACAAGCACAACCATATTTATTTACTATAAGTTTTATGTGACATGGGCCTTCAGAAATGAAGACCCAAAGAGAAAACCATATTTTTATGGTTAGGTTTGATGAATAATGGTCTTGTAGAAGTATGAGGTTGGACAATTAAATTTGTGAACGCTTCCTAGAAAAAGTGTTTTGAAGGGTGGACTGTGTGTTGGCATTGGTGCACAGATTCCCAAGAGGAACACATCGAAGGTGACAGTAGTGATATTCAGCAATGAGGAATGTAGCACTTTTTCTAGGATGAATTCTTGAACCTAATTTTCAGACCTGGTATGATTAGATAAAAGGGGGATAATGACCAAATGGTAGTGAACTTGGGGGAACTTAGCAAAGCCTGTTCAGATTTTTCTTGGCCTCTCTGTGTAATATTCCTTCCTTCAGGACAGGACAAGTGCCACATCAAGGTCTTTCTGCCTCCATGGTTTCCTCAATTCCCTTCACCTTAAAATACTCAGTATGCAATTATGACATATTGGAGGGACATTTTTTTCCTGCACCTCATCAATTTCTGTGAAGTTTCTAAATGCTTAGTTTCAACTTCTGATTTTACCTCCTAGGGGGCCACACTTAGAGCACCGTGTTAGAGAAAGGCCAAACCAATACAAATTATCCAGAAAAAGATGGAGCAGGCCTGAGGGCTCAGCTCTGTTCAGCCAAAAGAAATAAATACTACTTATAGAACAGGCTTCCCGGGATCTGCACCAGGGTAGGTAAAGGCAAAGAAAGTTTACAGTGGAGTGGTTCAGGGGCTCATAATTTTACCATGTACCCTGTGGCTTTGTGTATTCATATTCACACATTTAATTATCCATGTATTTATACTTTGTTTAGCCCAATGTGATGGGACTGAAATGAAATTACTAGTATGGTGTGTTGGAGAGACTGTGCAGATTTCTGGATAGGAGGTAGGACTATGAAATTGTATCCCTTTTAGAATATTATCCAAGCTTTCAGAACACTAGCATCTCTGACAGAAAGCAGCTCAAAGAAATAACATATCTATGCATTATGTTCTATCTGGAAAGTATCCAGCCATATAATATAAACAATTATATTAACAGTGACTGGATACTTTCAAGATAGACCTCATATTTTGGTTGTTTGCTACCAAAAAAATAATGGTTCCCTGGCTAAAACATTTTTTTAATCACATGCTACATTTGGTGCTGAAACATTTCCCAAGAAAGCCATGATGAGCAACAGTTGCTAAGCTGAGATTTGGTCAGTAAAAGCAGAGTAGGATGAGGGGGAAGAGAGAAATATTTGTTAGAAAGCGTGAAGTATATTTAGGGGGTGAACAAAAAGGTAGCTGGAAAGATAGGGAAGATTTATAGATGATGGCCAGGACCTGGAGAGCCAGTAATTTTTCCTTGGATTTGACTCAAGGCTATATGCATCATAAAATAAGAGAAGCCAAAAAATAAGAGGGGTCAAAGACAAGCTCATGCAGAACATTAATCAATGATAAAGAAGAGAGACAAGATCCATTTGAAGGCTCAGAGTAATGACTTTTGAGATTCTTTACCACAAAAGCCTGGGTAGATTTGTAACTAGGAAGCAGAACAAGAGCATGGGAGTCACTGGGGTCTGTCTGAGAAAGTCTGAGCTCTGCACCTGCCATTCTGTTTTCAGTGACCGTGGATTTGGGCCTCCAGGGTAGGATAGTTTGTTGCTATGTCAGGTTCAGAATGAGTTGAGCTGTTTCAGGACATGAGAACGCAGAAGGTTCCACAGGCCATCATCATGCTTGCTTGAGGTTTTACAGTGACGTTTTCAAGTAGTAGGAATATAGTCTTAAAATTGCAAAACCTAAAGTTAAAAATAAGAAACAGCTTGGGGAGCGGAAAAAGGGGCTTGGCATTGATTTTAGGAGACAGTTGCAGACTCAAGTTCTTCTGTAACCACCCCCTCCCCGACCTTGAGCAAACCCCCAAACCTCTTCTGATCTCTACTTTGTTACCTGAAATACGACAACAAAAATAATCTCTGCAGAGTCTGCTTGACCAGGTTGCTGTGAGGATAAAATCAGATCATATAATGGGAGAAATGTGTAAGAATGGGAGAAAGAGTAAAATGCCTGAGATAGGGTAAATTTGAGAAATACAATTACATGCTTAACTATCGCTTACCTCGGTCTTGAATTTAGACATGAAGGAGCTTCATTTAAATTATGTAAACAAATTTAAAGCCTTTATGTGGGCATGTGTGTCTATCTTTAACCTATTCCAGGTAGTTTATAAACAGTGTGGGCTGTATTAATCAAGTTCACATTAATGTCTTACGGGATAAAATTCCCCTTCTCCTGGGGGAATACTGAAGAACTAAAAATTGAAATATGAAGGATTCTTGTTTTTGCTGTTGTTGCTGTTTTATCATCCATATTCTCTTCCTCAATATCAAGCATTTCCTAATGGAAGTGAACTAGAACCCAGTGGCCCATCTGGAAGTTAGTTCTTGCTCTTCTTTTTCAATGACTTATTATGTGGTGTTTTCAAATCAGTTTCTTCTGGCTCACCTGTTAGAAAACTGACCCGACCCAAGGGTGAGTCCACTGATTCAGGTGGACAGAGGGCTTTTGACAGGTGAGGAGGGAGGAAAGGGTTGTCATCTGACTGTGGAGTCCAGAACTCAAATTTGGTTTCCTGCAACTATTTATTCCCTCCCAATTCAGGCTGATATTAAAGAAATAGCCCAGCCCTTCAGGTCTGTGTTCCTGGGCCCCATTTGCTGGCAAGCAGCCAATCTCATTTTCCCAGGACCTGTTTGTATTTAAATATCCACAGCCAGACAGCTACATGGGAGCAGCTGCTAACCTCAAAATGCTGAAATTGTTGGAACCCCATTTCCCATTAATATGCATTCCTTTGTCCATATTGCCTCACTAATGGCATATGAATTAGACCAATTTATGTATTACATGGGCAATCCTGTAATGGTGTCCAGAGCATTTTAGAACTAAGGACCTCCATAATATTATCATCCACATTCTAGAAGGAGGGAACAGCCTCTAGGGCATCTTTCTCATGTCCAAAGATTTGATCAGATGAAAGATCATTTGATCTGACTTAAATGGATTCATATTGCTTCTCAGCATTTAAAAGAAAGTGGGGGGAGTAAAATTTCAGTCTCTGAATTCCAGAGCAGTGATTTTCAACCCGTGTGCCTTGGCACACTGGTGTGTCAGAGGATCTTAAGTGTGCTATGAACATTTTTAAAGATTGTTAATTAAATTATTTTTTAAAGAAGTTCAAAGCACAGTAAGTACATTCTTTTTCTTTACTCTTTTTTGATCAATATAATTTAAGTGTGCCGTGGAAGTTTAAGTATAGGTTCAAATGTGCCATGAGACAAAAAACATTGAAAACAGTGTTTCAGAGAAAAGGCTGAATTTTAAACTTTGCTACCATCATCAGAGAATACGTAAATCCATGTTCAAAATTCACTCCCAAATGATTCTGTCCTTGGAAGGATATTACTGCCTTTCCCAGCTCCTACAACTGCCCCACTCTGGGCTAAGAGGGCTGAGGTGTGGAGAAGCAGGTTCGTTCTTTTTCTCCCCCACTGGGTGACCTTAGAGTTAAGAAAGTGGCCAGACTATAGTGTTTCAGACTGTGATCCTAACACTTAGGAGGGAGGATTGCTGTAGGTCAGGAGTTAAAGACCTGCTTGAGAAAGAGCGAGACCCCATCTCCACAAAATATAAATAAATAAGCCAAGAGTGCTGGCCTGTGCTGGTTGTCCCAGTACTTAGGGGGCCGAGGCAGGAGGATGGCTTAAGTGCAGGAGTGTGAAGCTGTGGTGAGCTATGATGACCCCACTGCACTGTAACGGGATGACAGGGTGAGACCTTGTCTCAAAAAATAAAGAAAGAAAGAAAGGAACTGTCACTCTTCTTCCTAATCTTTACTGTCATCAGCCATTGTAACAAGAAGATAGACTAATGGCCAATAAACATGTGAAAAAACGGTCTACATCTCTAATCATCAGGGAAATGCAAATCCAAACCACGATAAGATACACCTAACTCCAGTGAGAATGACTTTATCAAAAAATCTCCAAGCAGCAGATACTGGCATGGATGCAGAAAGAAAGGAACTCTTATACACTGTTGGTGGGACTGCAAACTGGTGCAACCTCTACGGAAAGTACTAGGGAGCTATCTCAAAAAACTAAGAAGAGACCTACCATTTGATTCAGCAATCCCACTATGGGGTATTTACCCAAAGGAAAAGAAAGTCATTTTTATCACGAAGACACATGTACTCGAATGTTTATTGCAGCACTATTTACAATTGCAAAGATAGGGAACCAACCCAACTGCCCATCAATATGTGAGTGGGTTAATGAAATGTGGTTTATGTATACCGTGGAGTACTACTAAGTGAAGGAGGAACAACTACTACCTTTTTCTTTTTCACTTTTCTTTTCTCAAGTGGTAAGATAGGATTTTATTAGACAGAAAGGAATACAGAAGAGTAAAAATTGCCAGAGCTTCTGGCAAAGGGAAAGACCCAAGTCGGATGTCTCCCACATGGGTTCTTTGTCTAGGGGTATATATTGTATGGATAATTACATTTTGGCCAGACTAATACCTTTTCCAACAACCCAGATGGGATTGGAGACCATTCTTCTAATTGAGGTTTCACAAGAATGGAAAAAGAAACACCACATGTTCTCACTATTAAACGGGAACTAATTGATCAACACCCATGTGCAATTTGGTAGTAAAACTCAATGAAAAGCAAGCAGGTAGGTGGGGGCATGGGGGCAGGAATTCACGTCTCATGTACAGGGCACACTATCTGGGCAAGGGACACACGTAACTTTGACTCAAACTGTACAAGAGCGATTCATGTTAACCCAAACCTTTGTACCCCTACAATATTCTGAAATTTTAAACAATGCACCAAAAGGTAAAAATACAAAAAGATAAAAAATGAAATGTCCTCCTTTCTCTCTACGATGTCAGCTATTTCATTTGGGGAGATACTACTTGGTCCTTGTCTTGATGAATGATGTTGTGTCTCCAAGTTGCCCATTCCGTAGTCTTTGTATTATGCTTACCTTCCCCTTCCTTTTAAAATAAGTCCCTAAGTCTTTCAGACTCTTCCTATAGGAATATGTCTTACATTAGCTGACTTCTCTTCATTCCTGCTGCTTTGACCCTCCCCAGGACAAGCCTTCATTGCATAGATATTCACATTTTCCTTTACTGGGTGGTCTGATCTTTGCACGCACTGATCATGTTTTGAGCCTGTTTATATCTCCACCCCTAAGCCCGTAGGATGGTATCTGCTCACTAAAGACCTTCAATATCTCTTAGTAGGTTATTATTTTGCACCACTGCAAACTGCTGTCCAAATGGCTCTTGACTGTTCCCTCAGATTCAACTGTCCTTAAATATCCTTTAAAGTATGCATTTCAAATTCTTAAATTTATTTTTTCAATTTGCCGTGAAATAAATACATCCTAGGAGTTGTTTGGTCACCAATTTGCTGGTAACTGGGGTGGTCGTGCTAGAATCCTAAAATGACTGCATTTTAGAAAAACGGGAGCTGTTATTTTAAACTCGTGAAATAGAGTGGCACATTTTGGTCTTGGTTAATGATGTCCCTTGAATTTATTTCTCAGCTGTTCATATGCCACAAGCTAGCACCAGTCAAGCATGACAGTGCCAGATGCACGTGCTTTTCAGTCTGCAATGAGAGCGTGAGTGATCTGTGCAAGCCCTTCGGCTAGTTGACGTAGCGTATGTGTGGGGGAGTCAGAACCCCATCTTCATGAGCGAACAAGTTCTTTCTGTGCGTTTGTGGGTCAGTCACAGATGACTAGTTACTACAAAGGGCTGCTCTTTCTTTGAGGACATTCCCTTGGGTTTCACATGATCTTGGACAATTCCAAACAGCTTATCAGGGAATTCAGTTTTAATCTTTTACTCACTTACAATGCTCACCTCCGGCAAAGGATAGTCCTCACTAGTATGGACACACTGGATATTTGTGAGCCAGGAGAGCTTTGATGGAGAAAGGAAAACAGATTTTACGAAAGTGAAACAGCTAAAATTGGAAAGTAGAGGCAATCAAATAAATCGAAGTTATCTTTTATTTCTCTTCTTTTACAAATTTTTGCATGTGTTCAGGGACGCTAATGAGACTTTTCATATATGTATACAATTTTCCTTTTAGCACACAAGCGCACATATACATGAATATAAACACACACCGCAAGCCTTCAGGCCCCGCTCTTAATGAGATGACCAGATTCTACTGAAAGGGGTCCAAAGTTAAGTAGCCGTATAATGTTTCCTGCTGCCTGATGAATGGCACTATTTAAGGCAGGAGAGGGGGATGATGGGTGCAGTTCACGAACATGGTTAATAACTACAAGTTTTCTAAAGTGCTGGCTAATTTTAACTGCTCAGTGTACAGTAAATTAGAAGAAAAATCCCTCTTTTATTTTCTTACTTGTATCTCTTCAAGTAAGAGTAGCTGAGTTTACCAAGTCTCTTCAGAAATACAGTATTATCCAATTAAGTGTGGCTCAAAGGGGTAGGGCGCCGGCCCCGTATGCTGGAGGTGGCGGGTTCAAACCCAGCCCTGGCCAAAAAAGGCAAAAAAAACTAAAAAAAAAATTTGTAGTTATGTTATTCACTATATTCATGAAATTTGGTCTGTTTGTATTTAGTTATTGCTTTCATGTAAATCTTCTGTTGAACGTTATTGGTTATTGTTAATCATTCCTATACCATCTTTTTTGGTTTTTTTGGGTTTTTTTGAGACAAAGTCTTGCTCTGTCACCCCAACTAGAGTA
The DNA here is from genome assembly GCA_963574655.1 of Perodicticus potto. Lineage (NCBI taxonomy): Eukaryota > Metazoa > Chordata > Mammalia > Primates > Lorisidae > Perodicticus > Perodicticus potto. The sequence continues at coordinate 17,355 of CAUYRH010046047.1, forward strand.
CAGTGGCATCGTCATAGTTCAAAGCAACCTTAAACTCCTGAGCTTGAGCTATCTTCCTGCCTCAGCCTCCCAAGTAGCTAGGACTACAGGCAAGTGGCACCATGTCCGACTAGTTTTTCTATTTTTAGTAGAGACAAGGGTCTCGCTCTTGCTCAGGCTGGTCTCGAACTTCTGACCTGAAGCAATCCTCCTGTCTTGTCTTCCCAGAGTGCTAGGATTGCAGGCATGAGTCACTGAGCCCAGCCCTATATTTTTATCTTTAAAGCTGTTGATTCTTACCTCTCTGGGTTAGTACAGCTTAATCTGATAAGGAGCAATTCAACAGCCACTTTTTGGGCTGTTTATTTTCCTTCCTTAGTATGCGATCACTTTTCTTCGGTGTACAGACAGAAAATGCTAGGGCATTTTTGAAACTTAAGCGTACTAGTTGAGAATCATATCCAATAAATGAGAAGTTAATACACATAGATTACCACCTTTTTAAAAGGCCCTGATAAGATTGAAGATAACAGTGTCAAGAGCACTATCTAAGCTGCATGATGTGACATTTGTGGTTATTCAAGAGTAGAGAGTATTGGTTTGAAGCTTAACGCCTTCACACTACAAAACAGCCAAGGTAACCCTGCTTGGCCTGATTTAATATTTCATTGTTAAATCAATTATCTTTGTGATGAAAGGTAAAACAGCTTTAATACGGTAAACTACACGGATGTGCATTTTAGCGAATTTCTCATGGTAAAGATTAAAAATAAATGAGCAGTCAGAGAGCCTCCACCCATCTAAAGAAACAGAATATTATTAATATCTCTGAACCCTTATGGGCTTTTCCTTCCTCTCCCTCTTTCCTCCCTCCTCCAGAAATTTTCCCGAGTTTGTGTTCACGACTCCTTTTCAAGTCTCTCTCATTTCACCACAGATGTATTCATCCTGAGGAATATATTATTCTCTTTTAAATATGTTGAATTAAAATACCGAATGTAGTCTTTCCCATTTTTTAGCTCAAAATGTTGTGTTTCTGAATGTCACGCATGTCGGTGCATATAATTACACATCATTCGTTTCTGCAGCTGTATACAACTATCCGCGTGCATTGTTTTTATTTTCCTATCAATAGGCATTTCGGTTGTTTCTGGTTTGCTGCTATTGCAAACAATAATCCCTACAGACAACACATGTATGAGCTTCTCTGTGGCATATACACAAGATAATGCCGGATGGTTTTGCAAAATAATTGTACTAATTTACTCTCCCACCAGCAGTATATCAACATTCCTTGTTCTATGTTCTCTCTGATATTTTCATTGTCTGGTTTTCATCCCCATCGATGGGTATTTCATTATGATTTTAATTTACATTATGCTGAGTAACAATAGGTAGAGAATCTCTTTATTTGTCAATTACCTAGTCATATTTCCTCTTTGGGGAATTATGTTCTCTTCATGTTTTGCTCTTTTTGTTGTTGTTGTTGCTACTAGGCCAAAGGAGTTTTTTAGTATTCTGTATATGAGTCCCATGTGGGACATATGTGTTTATACTTTTTCACTGTTTTAGCTGATCTCTGTACATTCTTAAGGTGTCATTGGATAAGCAGGTTTTTAATTTTAACATGATCGTTCGTATTTTTATTTCAAAATATTATGAGAGTACAAACATTTTTGATTACATGCATCCGTTTTGTTATGCTTGAGTCAGAGTTATAAGTGTGCTTATTACCACCCAGATGCAGTGTTCACTGTATCTATCACGTGAGTTTTCACCCACCCCCTTCTGCTTCCTCTCCCCTGCTTGATTTCCACTGAGTTTTACTTCCCTCAGTGCTCACATGCTCATCTGTCAATTTCAGCTTAATAGTGAGTATTTGTGTTTGTTTTTCCATTCTTTAGACACTTCGTTTACCATAAAGGTGTCCAGTTCCATCCCTTGTTGCAAACAGACTTGATTTATCCTTCTCCCTGGCTGAGTAGTTAGTATTCCATATACATATACCACATTTTGTTAATTCACTCATGAACTGATGGGCACTTGGGTTGATTCCACATCTTTGTGATTGGCAATTGTGCTGCAATGAACATTCAAGTGAAGATGTGTTTTGATGAAATGACTTCTTTTGCTTTGGGTAAATACCGAGTAGTGGGATTGCTGGACTGAATGGTAGGTTGCTCTTAGTTCTCTGAGGAATCTCCATACTCTTTTCTATAGAGGTTGTACTAATTTGCAGTCCCACTGATAACGTGTGAGCATTCCTTTCTTTTCATGTCCACACCAGCATCTACTGTTTTGGACTTTTTAATAAGACCCATTCTAACTGGGGTAAGGTGACATCTCATGTGGTTTAATTTCCATTTCCCTGATAATCAGCGACATTGAGTATTTTTTCATATGTTTATTAGCCATTTATCTATTTTCTTTTGAAAAGCTTCCATTCATGTCTTTTGCCACCTTTTTAATGGGGTGGTTTGTTTTCTTCCTTATGGATTTGTTCAAGTTCTTTGCAGATTATTGTTATTAGCCTTTTTATCGGATATATAACTTGTAAATATGTTCTCCCATTCTTCAGATTGGCTATTTGCTCTGTTGATTTTTTTTCCTTAGCTGTGCAGAAGCATTTTAATTTAATCAAGTCCCATTTGTTGTTTATGATTGCCGTTGGGGTCTTCTTCATAAGTTCTTTGCCTAGGCTGATATCTAGAAGAGTTTTTCTAACTTGTTCTTCTAAAATTCATATGGTTTCATGCCTTAAATTTAAGTGGTTTACCCATCTTGAGCTAATTTTTGCGAGTAACGAGAGATAATGGAACATGTTTCAATCTCCTGCGTACGTCTATCTAATTTTCCCGGCACCATTTACTGAATAGGGCTGCTTTTCCCAGTGTTGTCTGCTTTGTGAAAGATCTGTATGTGGATGGTTTTACTTCTGGGTCCTCTGATCTGTTCCATTGGTGTATGTCCCTATTTTTGAGCACTCTTAGATGGGCTAATGACCCATCTAAGTAGTGCTTTAGGCACTTCCTCCGCTGAAGGCTTGGTAGTGGTAGAAGAAACTGTTCTTAGTGGTCCAGGAACCCAAGTGTTCTTACTGGGGAATTTGGCTTCCCTGCTCCTCCACATCCCTAATGGACTTTTAGAGAATCTCTGATAAAAGACATTAATTACCTTTTCTTTTCAGATTCCTTTTCCATTGTTCTGCCCTACAGTAGAAAAGGGGACAGAAATCACCAAACGCTTATGTTTATTCTTGTCTAGAAAGTTAAACTTTGTCATCTCATGACATTTAGCAACCAGAGGTGGCAGAAGATACTCCTTTCTGGTTAAAAAAAAAAAAAAAAAAAAAAGGCAGCTGGGCCACACAGCTGGTCTAGAGGGGTTTAAGGTAATGCAGCAGGCAGGCAGTGGGACAGAATGGCTCAGAGAGGTCACCACAGCGAGATTATCCCCCAAATCTACAGGTGAGAAAGTCGGAGATGGTTTTCATTGCAGGCCATGTGGATATTAAGACACTCTGTGCAGCTCAGCAGTGAAGGAGCAGCGTCCCCAGGACACAGCGACAAAGCCCCACCCTGTCCGTGATAGACAGTCATAGATCTGAAGTCCTGAGGGTCCTCTTTAGCTTGACGAGATGGAGTTTCGAATGCCTTCTTCCAGAGCAACGGCTATTTTTGATGTAAGGAAATAGGGAAAGTCAGCATGAGCCACACTTTGGAAAACTGCAAAGTACGGAAGTGGGGATTCTGGCATCCAGACGGCATCATGAGGGTGCTGCCCTGCCATGACAGGTGATGAGGAACTCAATAACAGGACAAGAGGCAACAGGAATGTGTCTGGACCCTGACACATTCAGATCTAGCCAGAGCAGCCTCCTGGTTTCTCTGCATTTTTCTAGGCCCGGCATGTCTTTCCTCTGCTTGGCGGGCTGGGTTCAAGGTGGATGCAGGCTGCCTCAGTGTCACAGCGCAGTTCTGACATTAACCCCCCGAGTTAGTGTACACCACACAAGATTCAGGGTGTAGTCCTCAACAGGACTGCCCTCACTTCCAACACCTGCAGCAAGATCAGGGGTCTCCAGGCTGCCCACGCCTGGCCAACGGAATACAAATCCAGGAGTTCCCACGACCCCGCAGGGATAATGTACTAGAAGGTGAAGGCGTAATCCTTGGTCTGAGGGCAGGTTACTCACCAGTCAAAATTGATGCAGGTTCATTCCCCTGAGAGTCTGCTGGGCACTCGGCTCTGCCAGCCAGTACACAAAGTCCAGAGTCAGTGTGTAGTCATGTCAGGATGCATTGGTGGTGTCTTAGAGTCACTGGCATCACTCTGACTTGACAGCTCTGTGCAAGGTCTGCCTTCCAGCAAATCTGCCCAAAGCCATCAGCAGTCTCCCTCTGTCTTACTGGCAGACAGAACAGTTTGTGTTGTGGGCCTCGTGCTAAAGGAATATGTCTAGATTCAACCTGTGCATTGCTGCCACTGCTCCGTGTCCACTCATCTCCTGGAACCAGGCAGCCTCCTCAAGGGATATCCCCTCGCTGGCTCAAATTACTTCTGATCTTGGAGGAGGGGTTCTTCCGATGGGGGTTGGCATGGTCCTACCTCAATGCACCCTTCAAATTTCTGCAGTGATCCCACAGTGCAGTGACCCATACAGGTCTCCTTTAATAGACCAATTTTCCTCCTTTAACAGACCTTTCTCTTTGACTGTATGGTTAGGCCTTTGGCCCACTTTGCTGATTTATTTTTACCTTCACTGATAAGAGCAGCAGCCTTCTAAACAAGATGCTGTTCGATCACCTTGGAACTGCCATCCATAAACCAAGCAGCTCTTTGTTGGTCAATTAAGAGCTGTTTATAGGGCATCGTCCCAAGTGGTGATAGAATTCAGCAGTTCCATGGCCAGTCCTGGGGGAAAAGCTTCTACCTGCCCATAAATACGCTGATTGACTCTGCATTCCCTCAGTAGCCTGTTCCTGTACAAATCACTTTGCTTTTATTAGAGAACTGCTCTGGCTCCGCCCTCCCCATTAAAGCGTTTTCTGACATCACTCAATACATAAGTATTTCAGGTTCCAAGATTATTTTCTGTCCTTCGTTCAGAGGAGTAGTTTCAACTAATGTCTTAGAGCAAACCAGTAATTACTATCATACACCTGCAAAATTCTCATCCCTCTTTCTTGTTTTGTTGTTCTTTTCATAGCAGTCATTACTATCTAATATAAATTTTATTCTTTGATCTTGTATTTGTTAATCTCCTGTCTGCCGTGCACCAGAATGTAAGCTTCATAAATAGTGGGATTTGCGTGTATGTTACTTATTGCTTCATCCTCATGGTCCAAAATGGTGCTTGGCACACAGTAGAGTCTCAGAAACATTTTTTAAATGAATGAATGAGTAGGGAGACAGATCAACATAGCAAAACAGGCCAGTTTTCCATAGCCCAGAAATCTCAGAACAGAGATAAAAGTGTGTGATAAAGGTGATATCACAAACCAATGAATAAAGAAAAAGTCAATAAGATAAATGCTATTGAGACAATTAGTAATCTGTTTAGTCAACAAATTAAATAGTCTCATTTGACTTTTTTTTTTTCTTTTTTTGTAGAGACAGAGTTTCACTTTATCACCCTCAGTAGAGTGCTCTGGCATCACAGCTCACAGCAACCTCCAACTGCGGGGTTTAGGAGATTTTCTTGCCTCAGCCTCCCGAGCAGCTGGGACTACAGGCACCTGCCACAACACTCAGCTATTTTTTTGTTGCAGTTTGGGGGGAGCAGGTTCGAATCTGCCACCCTCTTTATATGGGGCCAACACCCTACTCATTAGGCCACAGGCACTGCCCTGTCTCTTTTGATCTTAAACTACAAAGATCCAAATGTATTTAAGAGCTAAATATAGAATAAAGTAATATAAGACTCAAACTCTCTCTGATACTAGTGTGTGGAAAAAGTTTCTCAGCATAAAAGTGATTAGAGGAGTCAGAGGACTTTATATTTATTAAAACTAACAACATGAAATATAAAATTATGTATGCTAATATTCTTGAAAACTAAAAGAAAAAATGTCCAACAAGAATTAAATGGTTGCAATAACTATGAAAGGTCAAGGGTTAATATCATTGCCATAAAATGCCTTACAGTAAAAACTACCCAATAAAATGGCTCCAAATGAACAATTATGAACAAACTACAAAGGAAAAAGATATACAAGTAATTGATAAAATTGCAAAGATTGTTCAACTCTACCCATAATATTAGAAGTGAACATTTAAATGCCAGTTGGCTATCGTTCAAAAGTCAAACTGTAAAAATGTTAACATGATGCTGTTCTTGCTAATAAAGGTGCAGGAAGGGTCATTTGCAAACTGTTGGTGGGAGTAACAGTTATTTTAATATCTCCCAAAATGAATAAAGCAAGATCATACAAATGAATATAATAATTCTCCTGAATGTTCTCTCTTTTGATGTTTAAAAGAGAGAACATCATTTATCATTTTTATTCAGGAATGAATTAGGGATGTAAGTAGATATTTATGTTCAAGAATAGTAACCCAAGCATTTGTTTAGAATAATAAAAATTTTTTAATTAACAAAAAGTTTTTTAAATGTCAAAAAAGGGAGAGTACTTAAATTATGGCACAACCACATATTGGAATATCATGTAGCCATTAAAAACACATGTTAGTAGATAAATAAAATGAACACTATTTGATAGCACAACTAAATGACTAGAGTCAACAATATGTTATGGTAGACTTGAACTAAAAGACTGGAATTAGAAAGTTCCCAACACGGAGAAAGGATAAATGCTTGAGGTGATGACCCCGTTACCCTGATTTGATTAACACACATCATATGCCTGTATCACAACAGCACATGTACCCTCTAAATGAGTACAATTATTATGTAATATAATAATTAAAAAATAAAAGTGAAAATGAAAATGGAAAAGAAAGGCAAATTCTCAGAAAAATATATCTTAGGCAATTATTTAATAATTTGGGTAAATGTTCATATTATTAAGCTAGAAATGGGATAACCACCTATACATAGTAATAACTCATTGTATTACCTGGATGTATAAAATTTTAAAGACAATACACCATGAGTTAACAGCAGTGATTTATGGGTTGTATAATTGCAGATAATTTTTAATGTTCATTTTTTGGCTTTTCTATGTTTTCCAAATATTCTATAGCAATTAGGTGTCCTTTTTAGAAGCAGATATTATTGTTTTATGAGCAGATCTTAAAAATATCACATGTTCTCACTCACAGGTGGAAGCTAAGTTGATCTAATGGGAGTAGAAAGTGGAATGATGGTTACTGGAGTCTGGGAAGGTGGCAGGGAGAATGAAGAAAGGCTGTACACAGACATACAGGTCAATAGGAAGAACAAGTTCTAGTGTTTGATAGCAGAGTAGGGTGACTATAGTTAACAATGATTATTGTATATTTCTTTCTGGTTTTTTTTTTTTTTTAGAGACAGAGTCTTACTTTGTCACCCTTGGTAGAGTGCCGTGGCATCACAGGTCACAGCAACCTCCAGCTTTTGGGCTTAGGTGATTCCCTTGCCTCAGCCTCCCGAGTAACTGGGACTAAAGGTGCCCGCCACAATGCCTGGTTATTTTTTTGTTGCAGTTTGGCTGGGGCCGGGTTTGAACCCACCACCCTTGTTATATGGGGCCAGTGCCCTCCTCACTGAGCCACAGGCGCCGCCCCTGATTATTGTATATTTCAAAATAGCTAGCAGAGGAAATAAAATGTTCCCAACCCCAAGAAATATGATAAATATTCATTCATGCTGATGGATACCCTAAATACCCTGATTTGATCATTACATATTCTATGTATATTTGAAAATGTCACGTGTCCCATAGATATGTATACATATTAGGTATCATTAGAAAGAATTCTAAAGGCCAGGTGCGATGGCTCAAGCAGGTAATCCTAGCAATCTGGGAGGCCAAGGCAGGTGGATTGCTTGAGCTTATGAGTTTGAGACCAGCCTGAGCAAGAGCAAGACCCCATTTAAAATAATAGCCAGGTGTTGTGGCAGGTGCCTCTTGTCCCAGTTTCTCAGGAGGCTGAGGCAAGAGGATTGCTTGAGTCTTAGAGTTTGAGGTTGCTGTGAGCTATGATGCCACAGCACTCTACCCAGGGTGACAAAGTGAGACTGTCAAAAGAAATTTTTTTTAAATATTAATGAAAATAGTTTCCAATATCTTGCAAAAATATTCCAAACAGAAGAATGAATGCTTTTCCCCACCCTGTATTCCTCTGGCAAATGTTGAATGCACTCTGTTTTCAAGGTTTTTGCACTTAAAAGGAATATATAACAGCTGATTTTTATCACAGAAAAAATCCTTATCCTTAAACGTACATTTCACAAATGAACTTGAACTTACGGCGCACATGACATGCTTTCATCGAAAATACTAAAAAGAATACAGACCTCAAATGAACAGCTTGTATGCTCTATTAAAGAACTCCACATACTCTCAAGGGAAGTCTCAATTGGAAGAGTTGTGTGATTGTAGCACTCCAAGGTAGTCAAGCCTGGTGCAGAGAAACTCACTTCTGCAAAGACTAATGAGCTCTTCACTTGCATGATAAGCCAAGAGGGATTATGGCTTATCATGGTTATCATTTGGTTATTACCACATGGTAATAACCATTATGGTATAATTTGGTTGTTACCATAATATTCATAAGCCTCAACACTGTTATGGTAACAACCAAAGCCAAGGGCAGCCTCTATTCCTAACAGATTACTCTACTTTCCTGAAGTAATAACATCTAGCTTTGATTAAGCCTGGAATATTAATACTAGGTACCCTATAGTCTTCTATGAGTATTACTGCCTGTCTTCCTTAACCTCTTAAGAGTCTATAATGAAAGATCACTTGAGGATGAGGTAACCGAGACATGGCTCCAGATGTTTTTTAAAAATCCAATTTAGATAAAGCATAATAGAAACTTGTGTTTAGTAATAAATTCATAGAAAAGAAACTAACATTTATGCACACATCCCAAGGCCAAGGATATTGCTGGGTTAATCTCATCTGTAAATAACAACTCGTTTTAATTTACGTACTTAATTTCAGAAGAACTTTCGCTTGCCTTTAGGAACTTTAAGTCCACCATTTAAAAAATTTACCATTTTATGCCAGTGTACGTAAGTTGCAAGATGGTTTGTGGACTGATGCAATCATTCTCCATAACATGTAGTTATGGGGGGCATGATGATCTAAAGGTAGCAAATTCAAAATGCAGGATTATAAAATGCAACCAAATGTATTTCCCAGATAGTAAACAATGAAAAGGATCACTCAATCAGTATAGATACACAATTCATGTGGAACTTTCTCTACCATCTCCAAAATGATATTTCAGTAAAGTAATGCCTAGAGAATTTTTTTTTTTTTTTTGCAGTTTTTGGCCAGGGCTGGGTTTGAACCCACCACCTCCAGCATATGGGGCTGGCGCCCTACTCCTTTGAGCCACAGGCGCCATGGAGAATTTTAATATTAAAAATATTATGTGCATTAAATTGTACATAAAATACACCAGAAGTAAATAGCAAAATTGGGGATCTAATCATACTATAAATAAATGAGACATTGTTATCAATAAAACATGTTGGGTCTTAATGATAAATCTCAATTTCTCAATTGTCTTGATTTTATTTTGAATTGAAAGAAATTAAGGGAATAAGTAATATTCACACTAAACCTACATTATTTTGAAACTGATTATTCTCTCATATCTCTTATATTCTGTTATACAAAGGCACTGGATTTCTCTTCGCATGGGCAAGAAACTCAGCCCTGTTAGAGAGAGCTGTATCCGTCTGAGTTTGTTTTCCAGTATGAACTAAAATCATACAGAATGAATGAGACACAGGCTTTCAAACCAAAACAGTTGGAAGTGATGTGACTCGTCCTTACAAAGGCTACTGAACTCTGGCCTTGAGCAAGGCTTATAAAATTTCAAAAGGAAATGGATTTTTTGTTTGTTTGTTTCTAAATCAGTTATCTAAGATTTTCTGAATCATTCATGGGCTCATCTTTCCTACATACAAAAGCAAAATTTCACAAAGGCAGAAGACTTTCCTTCCTTCTCCGTATCAATTATGAATATTCAGCTTTCTGAGCGATCTCCTAAGCTGCTTCTGTGGTTTTACTAGCAATGATTGTATATTTTCTCCGGTCTTCTTAAAAGTATTTTTCCACTTATTTTATATGTGCTACACACTATATGAAATAAGGGCTTTTTCTTCTTTACTACATTTTCTCCTTGTAAATTCAGTCATCAAACTCTGCAGAAACCTATCCTGTGATTGCCTTTAGGTAGAGCGATAATAATCCATCACTCTAATTTCTCAACACCCAGACATTCTGAAGAATCAATAAGACAATTCCAAGATTCTTTGTGGGCAAGGGCTTTTTTTTTCTCACATCCTTCTTGGATGAGCATCCTAGTTAAAAAAAAAAAGAGAGAGAGAAATTCTAGGAAGATCATTTGGGCAAAATAGCCTTTCTACTAGTTCTCAAAAGGCTAGCCAGGATCGGAAAGGGATTTCAATTTTCTCCCAACTTTCCTTTTCTGTTCTGCATTTAGTATAAGAATATGTCTTCCTTTTGTCACCAAAAAACAACTGTCAGCAGTGACATTGTGCAAGAGATTCCAGGCCTGTTCCTTTCCCTGTGTTCTCTGAAGAGAAAATGATTACACTGTGACTTGCCATTGATTAACGAAAATCATCCAGCTTTACAAAGAGGACAAAGTGCAGCCGAGAAACCATAGCAACCTCTGTGAAAATCATTCCTGTAATGACACTCTTTCAGAATGACCAGGCTTCCAGGTAGGCAATTGCTTGTAATTTCTGCCTGTGGTACCGGATCCGCCACAGTGGAGCTGGCCAGGGTTTTTAGTTGCAAGGACCATTCTGATAAAGTACGGGAGGATCATCCTTGCTGCTGGGAATGCAGCAACCGAAAAATTAGTTTTTGACATATTGTCTGATCAAGGAGAGATTATCTGCTCTCATTGCATTGGGATTCCTCATGTCCTTGCAACTATTAATTGATCTTTAAATCTCACTTGATAAACAAGAAGATAGTCTCATTTCAGACTCTGAGAAGTCATTTCCGTTTTGGGGGACACGGCTCTCTCATCAGGGACTGTGGTTATTATTCAAGAGTGAGAATGTCGAAATTTACCAGGGGTATTTCAGCAATTTATTTTTATGAGAACGTCTATTTGATTGTTGACTATAAATGTAATAGATGAGAGATTGCAACTCTGGAAATGAAAACTTCAGTAACGGTGATACCACCTGGAAATCAGGGGAAGAGCAGAAGTAATAACCTTTTTTTCAACTTAAATCAGGTGATTTTTTTTTCACCATTTGGAATAATCTTCTTTTACTACATATGCAATCATTTTAAATCCCCATATTTATATGTATGAAACCAAAAAAATCCAGCAGTCTTATCATTATTGCTTTGGTATTTAACAATTTTTTTGGTGTACAGTGTGTAACTACTATCAATGACAAATTTCGAAAATTTTCAATGCAGACTTTTGCATATTTAGAAGAATCAGAAGACACTTTATCCAAACTTGTAATTAATCTTGTATTTTGACATTGTTATAAAGAAGATACAGAATTCATTCATTCATCCTTTTATTTTTTTAATCAAGTAAACAGGCAATATTGAATGTCCAGCCCACTAAATGCTTTGAAGGGGACTGAGATGACCAAAATGAAATTTATCTTCCTTCAAGGAAGCTACAGTCTAGAAATCTTTAAGTTCTTGTTGGTTAAGAAGTCAAGTGATACTTAAAGATGTTAGAGGGTTTCCAGAGGGGAATTTGCTACAAATTGAAATGACTCCCAATAGCTTTCTTGTTCCCACTGAAACTCTTCTTTTTTTATTTTAGAGAAAGAGCCTCACTTTATCGCCCTCTGTAGAGTGCTGTAACATCACAGCTCACAGCAACCTCCAACTCCTGGGCTTAGGCGATTCTCCTGCCTCAGCATCCTACGTAGCTGGGACTACAGGCGCCCACCACAACGCCCGGCTATTTTTTTGTTGCAGTTTGGCCCGAGGCCGGGTTCAATCCCGCCACCCTCAGTAAATGGGGCCAGCGCCTTACCCACTGAGCCACAGGCGCTGCCCCAAACTCTTCTTTTTTTATAGGCCCTCTAAGGGTTATGAGCTGATCTTTTACGAAAACTACTCTTTAACCATGGGGCAATGGTAATCTCCCATCCAGCAAAGAGAAGGTCTTCCTTCTAAAGCTGTGGTTTTTAGCCTTTTTATCTCATGGCACATTTCAACCTATAGATAAACTTCTGCAACACACTTAAATTATGTTGATCAAAAAAAAAAAAAGAGTAAGCAAAGAATATACATACGGTGTTTTGAATTTCTTTCAATAATAATTTAATTAATGATCTTTAAAAATTTTTCACAGCACACCTAATTTCCTCTCACCACACACCAGTTGAAAATCACTGATCTAAAATATATTTATTTATCTATTTTTTGAGTACTTTTTTTTTTTTTTTTTTTTTGGTTGCTAATATTTAGACTTTTGTTGTTGTTCTTTTAGGCAGGTTCAGAGAGGTTACAAAGTTACACTGTTTGCATTTGTTAGGTAAAGTCCCTCTTATAATTGTGCCCTGCTAAAATGCATATAGGCTGCAGTTACATTGGAAAGAACTAGGCTTCAGGCTGTGATTAAACTAGGGAGCAGGGACAAGTCAGTAACTGAGAGACTGGAAGGGCATATCAGAGCTCTTGGAAACCTTGAGTTTCAAACCTTTTCTACCCAACTTTTGCGTATCTATGACTGTCTCCAAGTGTCTAAGTCTTTTTCTCAGCGAGACTCTACTACTTGAGCAAACTTTATTTCATGCTCTTTTTCTACATCCACAGTGCACGAAAGTGCTTAAATTAGTATTTATTGACTTGATGGAATTCCATTCTCATCATTTAAATTATGATGCAAATGCATAAAACAATCTGACTCTTCAGAGTATGAAATAAGACTAATTTCTTATTTATCAGGTGAAATTTAAATTGAATGTGACCCATGACTATAGAAAATGATGATGCATATTCTTTTAAGAGGTTTTATACCAGCTTCAAACCTGAAGCTGAGTTTTAGTCATCACTGAAATCCACTTTGAGGTTATATAAGGCTATTTCTGGAAGCGAAATATAATGAATTTCTAAGTTTGCATTTCACATTCTCCTTTTAAAGAACTAATTTAGCTTATCTCTCAGAAGCAGGTTTGATTAATTTAAAATATGCCCTTGGATATTGACTTTTCTGAATGAAAATCTGCAGAAGGCTTGTTGTGTATACACACACACACACACATATTAGCTGGGTACCGATTGGGGAAATAAAAACAAATCGTGGAATCAGCAGAATCTATGCCACATTCCAAGGTGTTGACTTCTAACAATGTGTAGTTAATATCTAATTCTTTATAATCATTGATTATTGCTTTTAACCCCATTAGTAAAATATTCAGGATGTTCACCAGGGGGTGAATTTATAGGCTGTTGTGTGAAGGGTTTTTCTGCAAAACAAATATATCAGGCAAGAATTCAGTTAGCAAGTCCCATGGCTAATTGTTTCCTTTGAGGTAGGCAGTATTTGTGGGGGATGAAAAAAGAAAAGGTTTCATTAATATCCTAGTTCATATTCGCTGGCTGGTAGACTGATACAGCGCAAGTTATAATACAGATGATTTTGCTTATAGAAGTCAGATTTGTATCACTGTTATTATTCAAGGCAAAATGTCACGGAAAATGCAAAAATGACTGTCAACTTGTACCGAAATGCAGCTAGATATAAGGGAGAGGATTTGGAAAGACATGATGAGTCAGAGATTATTTTTAAAAGTCTTTGATGTGCATCTATTTTCATGATCATAAAAATGCCCGTTTTTCCCTACTCTGTCTGTCATGTGCAAATAATCAAGTTAGTAGTTGTTCTTCCCTAGACCTTGTGGTTGTTGCAGAAGTCTGAACAGCAAGTACAGGATATTCACTTCCATCTACACAGCACAGATGTTTCCATGACTAGACATTTTACCCACTAGCCATGGCCTTCTAGGGAATAAGCATTGACGTCTCACTCAGAGTCTAAGGGAGGCTTCTAAGTCATTCTGCAAAGTATCGATTTTGCAGAATCAATAGGGCTGGGCATGATTGTTGTTGTTGATTGAGTCAGCTTAATCTGTTTTGGGATTTTTTTGTTTGTTTTTGTTTTTGAGATAGAGTCTCACTCTGCTGTCCAGGTTAGAATGCTGTGGCCTCCTCCTAGCTCACAGAAACCTCAAACTCTGGCCTTGGCCTTCCAAGGAGCTGGGACTACAGGTGCCCGCCACAATGCTTGACAAAATTTTTTCTATTTTTATTAGAGACGGGGTCTCACTCTTGCTCAGGCTAGTTCCCAACTCTTGAATTCAAGCTATCCTCCTGCCTTGGCCTCCCAAAGTGTTAGAATTACAGGCATGAGCCATCATGCCCACCCTATGTCTGGTATTTAATCTGGAATTTACCACCTACTTGCTCTGTGTCTTCTATGTCCCCTGACCTCTACAAAAGTCAAGAATAAGGACTTAGTAAATAGTAGTCATTGCCTGCATTTATTAACACGAAGAAATATTTAATTCTGAGTGTGGTCTGCAGGGGTAGGGAGGTGGAGTAGTGGTGAGGAGAAGGGGAGAGAATTCTATTCGGTTTACTCTACCTAAGAGGCAACGGTTTAGTACAATAGTTCTTAAATAACAGTCTGATCTGTGGGTCCATTAAAACAGAGACTCTTGGAGATTTGTTTTTAATGTACATTTCTAATTTCATTTCTTAAGCGTCTCTGTAGAACTGTTTTCTCCAATTACTCACCAGCTTATCCATGGACAAAATGACTCCATCGGCTTCAAACCCAAGCTGTGTTTTTCAGGAATAGTTTTTGACATAATTTGACCACTTGAGATAAAACAAAGCAAAATGCTTGCTTATGTAACTCAAAGGTCAAAAAATATCTAAGCGTAATTGTGGGGTTTCAGAAAGTGGCAACAAGAGCATAACAAGTCAAGCCCACATCATGACAGAGAAAAAATTCTTAGTGTTAAACGTTTTATACTATTAAATAAGAGATAATTTTTCAAAATGAAGCATTTACATGAAAAAGCTAGAGAAGTAACAAAAACATAAGTGGGGAAGACAAAAAATTGACATAAAAGCAGACTATTAAATGGGAAAATAGACAATAAAAGCCTATGAAGATTTTTTTTAATTTTCAGTTGTAGAAGACTGTGATAGACATGTTAGTTCCAGTAAAGAAAGAAAGAATGCAAATATAGCAAATGTGAAACCCAAGTAATGTCATGTAAGATTGAATGGAAATTATGATGATCAAACATTATATAGAAAATTATGCTATATAATAAATGGAAAATAACATTTAAAAATTGCCAAAGAAGAGTGGCAACTGTGGCTCAGTGGGTAGGGCACCCACCCCATATACCGAGAGTGGCAGGTTCAAACCAGACCCCACCAAACTGCAACAAAAAAATAGCTGGGCATTGTGGCGGGCGCCTGTAGTCCCAGCTACTCAGGAGGTTGAGGCAAGAGAATCACCTAAGCCCAGGAGGTGGAGGTTGCTGTGAGCTGTGATGCCACAGCACTCTACCGAGGGCAATAAAGTGAGACTCTGTCTCTAAAAAAAAAAATTTCCAAAAAAAAAAAAGTGCCAACATTAACTCAAAAAACAGCTAATCGTCATAGACCAGTGGAATGGGAGGAAATTCAAAATATTGTCAATAAAATTTCCCAAAAGGCTCTGGCTCCATATAATTTACCACTAGATTCTTAAGATGTTTTTAAGAATGATAACCATTCTATACCACAGAAAGTCATCCAGAGGATGAAAAGAGAGAGGGAGGATCTTTTAAAAAATTCACTTACAATTCTATCAGAATAGTCAATTCTGAATCTGATACAGCCAGCACAAACATATTTTAAAATTCAACCATCTATATTACCATAAATGCAGAAATTTCCAAGTTAAACATGTATTAATCTTGCTCGTTCTCAGAATTCCAGGATCATATTACATTTCATAAATAAGTAAAAGGAGAAAATCATAGGACAATGAAAAGACATTTGGAAATGTAACCTCCGTGCTTGATATTAAAATTGTTTCATTAAGCTAAGTTTTAGCCAATAACGTTCCAAATATATCTCAATTCAAAGTTAATACTCTTAACAGTGAAACAACAGAAGCACATAACCATTACAGTCAGGGGAAAATGTTGTCTGGTGGCATTGCTATTAATTAATACTGTATTATAAATTCTAGCATTGGCTAGTCAAGGATGAGGACAGTACATGAGCTGGAAGTCAGACATCAAATTCTCATTATTTATAGATGATATGATTATCTACAAAAGCTCAAGCAAGTAAATTCAAGAAGAAAAACATGCTAGAAGTAAAAAAGAGAGAGCCATGTATTGAATAAATAAAAAATAACATTAATGGACAAATTTCCTATATGTAGATATGAACCAATTAGCACATATAACAGGGAGAAGGTGCCAATTCAGCCTAACCACAAAATGAACAAATAATAAGTCCATTTAACAATAAAGGTACAACAAATAATAAGTCCATTTAACAATAAAGAGTCACTGTAAGAAAATTTAAAACCTACTGAGTGTCAATATATTGGTGTCCCCGGAATATTGTAAGAATATCAAATGTCATCAAAATAATGTTTAAGTCTGAAGAAACTATAACACTTCATAGGTGCTTCCTATTATTTAAGTTTTTTTACATTGGCATCCGTAATTGAAATTGGCTTACAATTTTTCTTTCGGTATT
This sequence comes from Perodicticus potto, assembly GCA_963574655.1. Lineage (NCBI taxonomy): Eukaryota > Metazoa > Chordata > Mammalia > Primates > Lorisidae > Perodicticus > Perodicticus potto. The sequence goes on from CAUYRH010046047.1 coordinate 34,253, forward strand.
ATCAGAAAAAAAATAACAAGGGAAAAAGACCAAAACAATTTAGGATAAATAGGGTAGTAGGGAGATATTGCGCATATTTTAAAATATAACTTAAACCGTATATTGTTGGTTCAAGAACAGACCTTCAAATAAGTATGACAGGACAGAAGGTTCAGGAAGGACCCTGATATTTAAAACTTGATTGGCCAAGAATAAGCCATTATTTAATAAATGTTCTCTGGGTGGCACCTGTGGCTCAAAGGAATAGGGCACTGGCCCCATATACTGGAGGTGGTGGGTTCAAACCCAGCCCTGGCCAAAAATTGCAAAATAAATAATAAATAAGTGTGCTCAAACAAATGGTTACTTTATTTAGAAAAAATTTTAAACCTCTGCCTCATACCTTTTATTCCTAGAAAACTAGTAACAAAAATAAAAGCTGACTTAGTTTGTGTCAGGACCATCTGATATATTAACTAATTTAATCCAATTAAATTGGACCAAGAAAGTGTTCTAATTATTCCCATTTCACAGTTAAGAAAATAGAGGCCCAGAAAAGTTTAATAGCTTGTCCGATATCTTCCTGCCATTAAATGGCTGAGTCAACATTCACACAAGGTTCAATCTCTATACTAAACCCTATTTGTCCTTGGGTACTAGTCTTTTAGTTTACTGCTGATAAATTCTATGTAAGATTATTTTATTTATGTGGAGAGAAGGGAATAATTCTACCCTGCTGGTAGGATCACAAACCAATGCAGCCTTTTTGGAGAGAGATATAGAGAATCCTCAAAAGTAGACCTTCCATTTGACCCTGCAATCCCATTACTAGGTATCTAGCCAGAAAAACAAAAATCATTTTACCACAAAGACATTTGTACTAGAAAGCTTATTGCACTCAATTCATCATTGCCAAGTTGTGGGAGCAACCTAAGTGCCCATCAACCCATGAATGGATCAACAAACTGTGGTATGTGTATACAATGGAATATTATGCAGCCATTAAAAAAATGGAGACTTTACATCTTTTACATTTACTTGGATGGAGTTCAAATACATTCTTCTTAGTAAAGTATCTTAAGAATGGAAAAATGAATATCCAATGTACTCCATACTAACATGAAATCAATATATAAACAATTGCATGCTCGTAAGAACAATCAAACACTAATATAGTCCAGTCCCGGAGTAGAGGGGAGCAGGAAGTGGGTGGGGGGACTTTTGGCAGAAAGAGGGAGGCCCAGGGTGGATCTCACCTCCTGTGCACATTGTGAGGATAACACGCCCCCCGGGTGAGGGGCTCTTCTACCAATGGAACTTTACCCTGGAAATGAGAACAATGGAACCTAAAAATTATACCCCTATATTGATTTGAAAAAACTAAAAAAACACTCAAAAACAAGATTATTTTATTTAAGCTTCTCCCTTTGATACAGATTCGTAAGTGAGACAGATGGTTTGAGTTTTCCTCTTTGCATACCTTTGTCTGATTTTTAATCGCTGTTATTCCGGCTTCATAACAAAGAACGTGGAAGCTTTCTGTCCTCTTTATATTCTAGAACATGTTACGTGGCAATAGGCAAAGAATCTTTTTGTTGAACGTATGAAAGGACTCACACAGACTTCTTTCTCATCTTACTATCCTGAGAGACTTTCCCGTGAACACAATTCACCGTCCACTGGGAATGGTGTGCACGCTGGAGGCGTCACCGTGTACCCCCTTTGTGGCAGCCGTCCTGTGGCAACACTAGGCTGAACACACCATCTGACAGCAGGGGCAGAGAACTAAAAACCAGAGAAGTCTGTTCATGTGCTGTTTCCTGATTCCAGGACGCACCCCGTGATCAACCACACAGCTCCCGGGCTCATCTCCCGCCTGAAGCCACTTCTCTGAAGTCAAGAGGAGGAGGTCCTAGCAGGGTGCAGGCACGACCAGAGCTGTATTTAGAAGGAGGCACAGCTGACTCAACCCCTGCTCGTGATTCTGGGGGTGCTAATCAAAAGTCTATTGTGAGGTGCTGGGGCTGAGCTGTTGCTCTGGCAACTCTGGCTTATCTGCAAAATGCTGCCCATCCCTGGTTTCTTCCTGAGAAACGGTCCACAGAGTGTGCGCAAAAGTTTTCCAAGGGGCCTGCCCAAGAGGCTGGCTCCCTGGACATAGCTATTTCTCCCTTGACAAGGACAAAAGGCATAGAAGATTACAACCAGTCATGTAGAGAACTGATCACTAATCCATCCATTTTACAGATGCAGAAACTGAGCCCAGAAAGGTGAAATAACTTGTTTAAGGTTTCTCAGTTATCAATGAGTGAATCGAGTTTGATCTTTTCTCCTCCATCACTGTCTCTTAGTCCCCCAGTGGGTAAAAGTTAATATTCTAGACAAAGACCTCTGTGTCTGGCTGCACAGGTTGTGCACTGCACAATTCTAGGCGGTGGCATCATGTAAAGTAAGATACAGAGAATGGATAGTGCTGCCTCCTATCTGGGGCTATTGGCTTGTATCAACCATGCCAGTGACATCTAGGTTAAGGTGGGGAGACATCTGTGCCTTGATTCTGGCTATTAAGTAAATTCTTATAAAAACACAATTGCCACTGTTGGCCTCAAGAATGAATCAATAGAAATTGAGTTGAAAAATGGGCAATGATTGACAGAAAAGTCACCTTCTGCCTTTGAACTTAAGCCCTCCTGTGGAGCTTTAATTCACTCCTCCTTAGGATGAGTTATTTTGCAAAATTTATGGGTTTCTTGTGTTACTAGACTTTGGGACACAGCCAGGTGAGTCTGTCAGGCCCAAGCTGGGAGCTCCCCATGCATGGTAATGAAGTTGATCCTCTAACAGGATGGGACAGGCCAAGGGTTCTCATGATTCACTGAGAAGAAAACAAAACAAAGCCTTCAAAGACTTGGGCTCTCACCTCACTCTGAGACACACAGCCTAGTGGCTGGGAAAGTTATTTCATCTCTTCAAGCCTCATTTTCTCAACTCTGAATCCATAAAATTAGATGAGCCCTTTCTTATTCCCTTCCTGCAGTACATAGTACATGACCTAAGCATCTGTTGGGGTTTGGGGACAAGCCAGCTCTAGAAACCTGAAATTGTGTCCAGCCAGAGGTGAGACCATCCAGGCGCCCCCTCTTCCTATCACCTGGAATTAATGCCTATCGCGGTGGCTGTATCTGTGACTGCCCCCCGAATCCTTCATTGTGAGGTGTCAGTGCCCTGGAGTCAGTGTGACTGAATCAGACACGGGGGTGGTAAGTGGAGACAGAAAGCACCAGTCCATCTTTGAAGTCCTGAGGGGCAGCTTGGTCCAGGACAGACTCCCTTGTAGCTTTGACAGATGTAGCAGTGGAACGGGTGAGAGCTTACCTGTCGTGATTGGAGAGGCACCACGGGCCTTTCCCACCATTCTATGGCAGCCATCACCCCACCCTGCAGTGACTCCATGAGACAGAGCACCCTGAACGCTGGGGGTAGGCTAAGGGATAGACAGGCACAGCCTCTAGAACCTCACTTTTTAAAGCAGGGTCCCACAATGGCATAAATTGAACAGCCCCACTGAGGTGGCCAGGGGGCTTCCTAAAGCAGAAATGGGAAAACAGCAAACCCCATCGTCACCCACCTGTCACAATTCCCTCAGAGTTGGAAAGACTTCCAGATGGCACTTGATGAACAGGAAGAGCTGGTTCCAATTAGTTCCTTCCGCCCATGGAGGGGGAACTCCCCCACGTCGGCACATATTAATTTATAAGTGTCGGGTTTACTTGGCGGTCTACAGAGTCAGGTCCCCGCTCCCTTCACATGCTAAGGTGACAGCTGGAGGCACTCGTGGTTCACTCATGTGCCAGAGTTCGAGAGACGCACTGTGTGACCTCTTTTTCTGTCTTATTCCACTCTGCTATTCTGAGTCAGTCAGGACACAGAACCTTCCAGGAGCTATTATACGGATAATGCTAACTAGTATTCATTTTCCAGTTTCAATTTTCATGGCCTTAATAAGGCTGTTTTCTTCTTCCTCCTCCTTCCCTCCCGAGACCTGAATGGCCACTTCTGGCAAATTAGGAGCCGGATGAAAGAAAAGAAAGATATGGGCAAACACAGCTATGTCAAAGGGAGCAGAAAAGCAGACTAGAAAGCCAGCGCTCTGTGGTTGCATATAATTTTCTTCTTTACCCAGCTAGCCACAGATGAGAGAGAGCAACATAAAAGCTTTGTAATTTCACTAAAAGGTTCCTCTACAACGTGTCAAACCTGGGAAGCAGAAAGATTACCTGTACTGAAAGCCGGGCCCATCTGACTGTAATTTTCCCCTTCCTTACTCAATGCTAAGACAGCTTTTTGCTCCTAAACCACATCTCTAAACTGGAAAAGCCCAGTGAGATCCAATGAGCATTGGTGACATCAATGCAGTCTCTTAGGATCAGCCCTTACCCTGATGCTTGAGAAAGACAAAAATTAGCAAAATAAAACACTCTTTGTTTATGTGAGAGGACAGATTTTGCTGTGTTGAACCAGAGGTTTTTATGAAGCAATTTTCTTGAGATGAGTGTGGGTCAGAAACATGAGGGGAGGCGAAAGCTATTAATTCCAAATTACTGGACATTAGGACTATAGCTTAGGTTTATCGATCTCCATAATGTTTTTCACTTTTGTTCAAATCAGGTTAATAAATAAATCTTCTGATAGGAATTTTGCCCAGTGACTAATGTCAAATTGAGAGCTGCAAATGAAAATCATGGGCAATATCCAGTCATTAGTTCTATTCCCTGTGTTAATTAATATTGAATATCCCAAAAGTCTCCCCTAAACTCACCATAGATAGAGAAAAAGGAAATTGTTGCTACATGTACTTTCATTTGCAAAATATATATTTTTATTTTTTTGAGACAGAGTCTTTCTATGTCACCCTCAGTAGAGTGCCATTGCATCACAACTCACAGCAACCTCAAACTCTTGGGCCAGGCGTCCTTAAACATTTTAAACAGGGGGCCAATTCACTGTCCCTCAGACCGTTGGAGGGCTGAACTATAGTTTAAAAAAAATGAACAAATGAACAAATTCCTATGCACACTGCACACATCTTATTTTGAAGTAAAAACCAAAATGGGAACAAATACAATTCACACCGAAGTATGTGGCCCGCGGGCCATAGTTTGAGGACCCCTGTCTGGGGCTTACGTGATTCTCTTGCCTCAGCCTCCCAAATACCTGGGACCACAGGTGCCCCCCACAATGCCCAGCTATTTTTTGTTGCAGTTGTCATTGTTGTTTAGCTGGCCCGGGCCAGCCGTGGTGCATGTGGCTTGAGCCCTACTCACTGAGCTATGGGTGCTAAGCCTGCAAAACAGTTTGTTAGGCTAGTCGAGTGAAACAGTGGGAGTAGAGAAGGAACTGTTTGCAAAATACTCATTACAAAATTTTACAAAGAGGTGGCCAACATGGAGAGAATATTTTCTAAATATTTTGTAAAATTTTGTAATGAATATTTTGTTTTATTTTTTGAGAGAGAGAAAAGAGGCCTTTATTTGTTTATTTATTTATTTATTTATTTTTATTGTTGGGGATTCATGGATAGTACAGAGAATCAGGTTACAGTGATTGCATTTGTTAGGTATAGTTCCTGTTATAGTTGTGTCCTGCCCCCAAGAGATAGTCCACACACTGTGACTCTCCATTCCCCTTCCCCCTTCTCCTTCTGCACTCCCCCCAAACCCTACCCCCTGCCATGTGCTAGGTCATCAATTGTCCTCATATCAGAATTGAGTACAATGGATTCTTGCTTCTCCATTCTGTGATGCTTTACTAAGAAGAATGTGTTTCACTTCCTTCCACGTTAATACAAAAGATGTTTTTTAGTGGCTGAATAGTATTCCATGGTATACATATACCACAGCTTGTTAATCCATTCCTGGATTGGCGGGCATTTAGGTTGTTTACACAGTTTGGCAATTGTAAAAATGAGCAATAAACAGTCTAGTGCAAATTTCCTTATGATAACATGATTTTCTTTCTTCTGAGTAGATGCCCAGTAATGGGATTGCAGGATCAAATGGGCAGTCTAGTTCTTTGAGGATTCTCCGTACTTCCTTCCAAAAAGGTTGTATCAGTTTGCAGTCCCACCAGCAGTGTAAAAGCATTCCCTTCTCTCCACATTCATGCCAGCATCTGCAGCTTTGAGATTTTGTGGCGTGGGCCATTCTCACTGGGGTTAGGTGATATCTCAGGGTGGTTTTGATTTGCATTTCTCTGATTATTAGGGATGATGAGCACTTTTGTTTTCTAGGCATTTGTTTGTCTTCATCAGAGAAGGTTCTATTTATCTCTCTTGCCCATTGATATAAGGGATTGTTGGCTCTTTTAATGTTGATTAATTTGAGTTCTCTGTAGGTCTTAGTTATCAAGTTTTTGTCCAATTCATAATATGCAAATATATTTTCCCATTCTGATGGTTGTCTATTTGCTTTGGTTGTTGAGTCCTTAGCTGTACAGCAAAGAATCTCTATTCAATAAGCGGTGCTGGGAGAACTGGATAACCACATGTAAAAGACTGAAACTGGACCCGAACCAGAAAATTGATTCAAGATGGATAAAAGATCTAAATCTAAGGTATGAAACAATAAAAATCCTCAAAGAAAAGTATGGGGAAAACACTTGAAGTTATCGGCCTGGGGAAAGATTTTATGAAGAAGATATCAGTGGCAATTGCGACAACACCACCAAAAAAACAAACAAACAAACAAACAAACAAAAAAACAAATGGGACTTAATGAATATTTTGTGAATAAAAGTATGTGTAGTGGCAATTTCCCATTTTCCCTATGTATGATGACTTTAGAGATGACTTTTGGGACACCCTGTAGTTAAAAGATTTCTGTTTGAGGAAAGTTTCTCTATTCTGCAAAGAACATGATCTAAGATATAACACCAACTATAATTAAGCAACTAGGATATTATGGAATATCTTCAAAAACTTTAGAGCTATTAGTTGTTTTTTTTTTTAATCCATACATCAGCAGTGAAATAGCAAAAACAGAATCAAAGTGGCTATAGGCTAAGACTTGTCTTCAGGAAGGCACACATCTGAAAGCTGAAATAATTACAGGGCAGGCCATGGGTTTTACTGGGGAATCAGGCAGGATTCAAATGTCAGAAGGCCAGCCAGGCATTTCATTCATTCATTTCACAGTGGTGTGCTGAGCAACTGCTATGCGCCAGGTAGGACACATTGGTGGAATAGCCAAAGATCCTCATGGAACAAAAGATCCTTATCTTTGTGGAACATACATCCTTGAGAAACTAAAAATAAACATGATAATGGACTCAATTCTAGAATGTGTCGTAAACTGAGAAATACTACCGGAAAAAAATAAAGTAGAAAGTTAGGGTTTAGGAATGCCATGGACATGTGTGGGGTGTGGCTATTAAGCATTAAATATGTGCTCAGGGGAGCTCACCTTACAAAACTGTCACCTGAATAAAAGCCTGGAAGGATGATGTGAGGGCCTTAAGTAGTTGGGTGTCTAGAGTAGAGCATTTCAGCAGAGCAGAATGTTTAATACAAAGGTCACAAGCCAGGAGCACCCTGACAGGTTCCAGAGTGGAAGGAGGCAGGTTGGCTGTTGTGGAGGTGAACAAGGCAGAGGAAAGGAAGAGTTGACATCAGAGATGTAAAGGGAAGAGGGCATAGATCTGGTGGATCATTGCAGGAATCTGGGCTTTTACCCTGAGAGAGATGGGAGCCCTTGGGGGTTTCGAGCCCTTTATATATTGAATGAAGACTTTCATACATCAGTTCAGAGAGCAACATTTGAGTTGTTACTGTGCAGGTTGCCAACTCAGTTTCGGCAGTGTTGCTATTCATAAAGAATACTTGTGTAATCACTTGTTTATTTCATTATACAGTGATTTCATCTTTTTCATAAAAATTAACTGCTGGACCTAACACATTTGAGACAAAGCTGGAAATCGTTATGAATCTGTGGTTCTCAGCCATGGTAATAAATTAGGATCCTATAAGAAGCTTTCACAGCCTACTAAGGTCAGCACCCATCCCCAGAGATTATGGTGCAAGCAGCCCAGGAAGGAACCCAAGAATCAGCATTTCAAAAAACTAAAACAGAGGAAAGAAACACACTTTCCAGGTGATTCTAATGTGCTACCAGGGTGAGCCAATTCTGCATTAGGTGTTACAAAGGTAAAAAATTTTAGCATTTAGCTCCTTGATTTCAAACCAGTAGGCAATCTGTTTATTTAGGATTAAAAAGATTCAACTTTCAAGAATATATATGAAATCTTCAAAATATATCATCAGATGTTATGCCTAAAAGGAATGAAGTGGTTATATGGCTCACACCTATCATCCTAGCACTCTGGGAGGTCAAGATGGGCAGATCACTTTAGCTCATGAGTTCAAGGCCAGCCTGGGCAAGAGTGACACCCCATCTCTACTAAAAAATGAAAAACTGATGCAAGAAGATGGCTTGAGCCCAAGTTTGAGGTTGCTGTGAGCTATGATGCCATGACACTCTACCAATGGTGACAAAGTGAGATTCTTGTCTCGAAAAAAATTTTTTCTAGGTAAATGAACCCTCCACTTAGAACATGCCAGACTCATGGATTCTCTGCATTTTATTTTGCTAGGACTGTTTCTAAGAGTAGTTTTTGAGAGTGGGGATTTGGGAGTCCCTGAAAAGCTACTTCTCTTTGATGATGAGTGAGCCCACCTATGCAGGGAATTGGATGTCCCTAAATGGATAGCTGGCCTGGCGTCCCCTCTGCTCAGGTGCAGGTTCCACTGCAGGCCCAGACTCCCTGCCCTGTCATCAGGTGGGAACAGCCACTCACCTGAGCAAAGCTTGTAATGAATTGGCTGCATTGAACAAAAGAAAAAAGCACTTACTCCAGGGGTCCTCAAACTACAGCCTGCAGGCCACATGTGGCGGTGTGAATTGTATTTGTTCCCATTTTGTTTTTTACTTCAAAATAAGATATGTGCAATGTGCATAGGAATTTGTTCATGGTTTTTTTTTTAAACTATAGTCCAGCCCTCCAACGGTCTGAGGGACAGTGAATTGGACCCCTGTTTAAAAAGTTTGAGGACGCCTGACTTACTCTGTGCAAGGAATGAACGTGCTTGCTGTAAGTGGAAGATCAAGTAAAAAGCAAAATGGTCAATGAAGAGGAAAGCTAATGATTAGAATTTCTATGTAGCTCTTTGCCTTCCTGGACGACAAGTAAGAAAGAGGGAGCCTGCTTGTTACCCTCAAAGACCCTGGATCAAAGTGAGGTTTGCTTCATTGAAATCATTATCATGATCATCATTATCATCACAGCTCGATATGCCTGATCTTACATCACCCTCACAACAATCTCAAACATTAGATGCGATTTTCACCCCTTTTTACATATGAGCAAATCCAGTTTTAGAAATTTTCTCCTTTGAACGGCATCACAATGGCTGGGTTTGAGCCCCCTGCAGCCTGGCTTCCAGGCTGGATCCCCAGCTACCCTACTCTGCTCTTTCTTCTGCATCGGACTCCAAATGCTAGATTCCATGCCCATGCTGTTTCTGCAAGAGCTTGAGCAGTAGGATGTAGATAAAAATTCTCAGAGTTTACACATCTTTCATTCACTCTGCAAATGAGCATATTGGCTGCCATATTTCTCTTGGCACTAAATGACTCAGATGGCGCCTGAGAGTAATACCAAAGATGATATCTAAGATAAAATAGTTTGCAAACACCAGTGGGTCAATTTAATCTTCTTTCTTGAAAACCATTATTGGCCTCCATATCTGGACTTGATTTGATCATTTTCCTTAATACATGGCAGCCAAAATCCTGCTCATGTCAGGGTGGGGCAAAGTCCATTCTCCAAAACCCAGGTCACCCAGATAGAACAGAGAAATCCGTCGAGAGCCTCCATATATCAGCAGTATATAATTAGCAGCTGCTAAAAATAATAGAAGTCAATTGAACAAAAATGTGGTAAGCTCAGCATTCATTTATTAACCACCTTATGTTTCCAAACACTGCTTTTCACAGTGACTGAAACGTCTTCACAGGGGCATTTCAGCATGTGTCCCTGGGCACCCAACACAGGGAACTGACAGATTAAAAAAGAAAAACTTCCACAAAGAGCTCTTAACTGCATCCAACAGGCAGGCATAGACAGGACTCTTTGACATCTGCATGCTGAAAAAAATACATTTGTCAAAAAGCAACCTTTAAGTAGGCTGCCATTACTAGAGACGTCAGCAAGCTGTCTCCCTAGGAGACAGCAAAACCCTGCATTTATCTAAATTATCTCAGTAATATGACAGAGTGATTGCTCACTAATGGTCAGTAACAGTTTTCTTTGTCATTTTCCTAGTCATTACCTCCTCAGAATGAACTCCGGAATAAACCGCTCGCAGTCTGTGACTGGGATGCTGATTTCAACCTCCAATCTGTGCCTCATTCTCTGAAATAGACGAACTGGCCCATCACAGTTCTGACATTTTCCTTTTAGAGGAAAAAGAACACCGTGCCTCAGAAAGCCTGAGGAACACGGTGATTTCTTTGCATGCAAACAAAAACAAGCCGCCAGCATTTGGCCCTGTGTGAATTCCGCATTTCAGCTGACAAAGCCGGTCGTGATTACATGTTCAGAAAGGGCAGGCGGAGGTGTGAGCAGGTGTGGGCTCTGTTTCTTGGGCTTTACCAAGCTCTGCCGCTGGTTTTTGTTTTTTCAGATCATCCTCATCTAAAGATCCCGATGATACAGTAAAACCAGACACCCTTGTCAGTAAATATGAACCTCTGCTAGCATGAGTACCCTAACCCCTGATCCTTTCGGAGAAGGGGGTGACCAACTGTCTGTTTTTGTGTGTGTGTGTGTGTATGTGTTTTACCCAAGAAAAGCCAGATCAGACTTTATGAAAACTCAAAAACCCAGACAAGCCAAAGGGAAGATGGCAAGAAAGCAAAATTCCTTTTCTTCCAACAAACAGAGGTGAGGAAGTTTAAAAAAAGAAGATTTCAAAAGAGTTAAGGAACTAGCTGTACCAGGGAAAATCGGTCATTATAGTTCAAAGTGGTCAGTTGGCAGGGCAGTCCAAATAACGGGAGCCAAAACAATTAGCCGGGACTCAGAATGGTACCAACGCAGCCTCTATGGGGGGACCAGCTGTCCCGGCTTTGCTTCTGTCCTGTGCACATCTGCTGCCTTATGAAAAATGAAATGAAGTGAATGAACACACTATGGAAATAAATATGCGGGCATACCAACACCTGTGCGTTCACGTACAGAAACAGCGGTGAGCAATTCAGCAGTCTTTCTTGCAACCCAGGGCAACCTCAACCATACGATTTCTCTGGCTGTTTTCATCATCTGTCTGTTCACTTGAAAAACAACCATATGCCCAGTGTTTTCTGGGGCAGTCCTGACTTGAACAGATTTGTCCCATTCTACTTGGATGATGCATGCTTATCAGAATAAGAAATCCCACATATGGGGCTAGGGAAAACGCTCACTAAACTAACACACACACATCAGATCTAAGCTGCCTTCGAACACGGGCACACCCGGTACCATCCATTGTAATCTTTTCGTATCCTATCTGGTCCACGTGGTCAGTCAGAGCCTTACTCCTGAGAGCATGCATATTTCCTACTGCCAATTAGAACTGGCAGCCTCTATACCCTGTGGGCACCACAAAGGTGTCTCACCTAGACTGAACCCAACATCTTCCCTGTCAGACTTTTCACAAACCAGAAAACTGGTAGTTATCCTAAATTCCATCTTCTCCTTCAATTCCAAACCAAACCCAGTCAATTCTATTTCTTTGCTTCCTGGAACATGTTTCCGCCTCTGCAGGCCTGACACCACTGTATGGCACGCCCTCCACATCCCTGCTAAAACTGGTCCAACAAACACTGACTTGGACTCACCATTTCTAGTTTCTTCACTTCTGGGCTCTTTTTTTCACAGCACTTTCACTTTGTTAAATTAAAAGAAACAAAAAAAATTACCTTGCTAATTTAAAATATTTAATGCTCCCCCCAATTCTTCAAATTTCTTATCTTGAGATTTAATTTAATACCAACTCAATCTCTGACACACTAAACTTCATGCCAAGAACCTATGTCCCCATTGCGTTTGTGGTGTATGGATTCCATGGGGTGTCCCTCATGTTGTCACTTTTGTCAACCTCTCCTCCACATTTGTGTATCTTTTTAAAAATCAACTTTAAATTCTGTCTTCTTAAGTGCATCTTAGAAGGGTACAGGTGAAACTTACTAAATGCAGAATATAAAGGTCTTAACACAATAACTAAGAAAATGCCATGAAGGCTATGTTAACCAGTTTGATGAAAATATTTCAGATTGTATATGAAACCAGCACATTGTACCCAATTATTGCATAAATGTACACAGCTATGATTTAACTAAAAAAAAATCTTTAGTGGGTTCCAACTGCCCTTAGAATGAGGTCTAAACCATGTGGTGTGGTGCAAAACCTCTTTCATCACTTAACATCTGCCTCTCTTAAACAACCATATCTCTCTGTGCATGTGAATCTTGGCCACTCCATGCTGCCTCCTGCTTTCACACTGACGCCTCTGTGTAGTGCTCTTCTGATCACACGGGATTCATTCTATCCATCTTGAAGACTGTTTGGGATGTTTCCTCTGACAAGCTTTCCAACCACATGGCAGAGACAGTAATGTTTTCACCAAACATGTCTTTTCTTCCTGGGCACACAATCTGCCCATGTTTCCTAACCTCTCCTGCAGTTAGAAAGGGCCATGTAACACTTCTGCTTATTGAAATGCAAGAGGAAACATTGAGAGCCCTAGCATCTGATCCTAACCCATTAAACTTCCCAATGACTATTCTTTTTCTTCTTTTTCAGTTCATACCCTGGAAACAAAGGATGGAGATATCCCAAGGTATGACAGAGCCACAGATGGGAGGGGCTTGGGTTCCTGAATGAAAACTTAGCGCAAATATCCTCCATCATCTCTGATTTGATCTTTGTGAAGGAAACACGCACAGACACACACACACACACACACTCCTATTACATACCAATTAAGATTTAGGGGGTTATTTGTTATAGCAGCTAACATTCCTTCATTAGTACATGCCACCAAACAAGATTCATTTCAATCCAGTTCAATTCAGCAAATAATTATTGAGCATCTCCAGACCAGGCACTAGGCAACGGAGTTACAGCACAATATAGCATACATACATTTCCCATCCTTATATAGTTTTGGTCCAGGGATATACTGCCCTGCTTCCAGCCTCTTACAGTGTCCTGTGCTTTTGTCCATAATAACGCTTACCACATTTCATTATCGTTTTGTATCTGCCTAACAATCCTATGAAAGTGTTAGCTGCTTGAGAGTAGGTAATGTGTCTCACTTGTATTCCTAGCCCTCCAGTGCCCGAGACACAGTAAATGTTGGTAGATGTTTAATGAGTAAATACACCACCTGCTGTTCTCATATTGAGTAGCTAGCCATGGTCAGTGGAGAAGGTCTCTGCTCCGTGTCCTTCTGGCACTTTGTGGCTTCCTCACTGTTTACAGCACAACACAGTGTTCTTTTCACCAGCAAGACAGATTCATGGACTCCTAAGGGAAATTTTATACCTCACCCAATGACTCCCCCCTTCAATGAGAAAATAAAATATTTGGCAATTTTCTCCATTGTCCTCCTACTTTGCTTTGAATTGGGCTGCATTTTGCAGTGTTTCTCCTGCTCAGAAATGATGAATGCCCTTTACACCAACACAGTGTTATTTGCAAATGAACTTAAAGAGGAACAAAATTGCACAGGGCCAAAGCGGGCTCCAACAACAGCTTGGAAAAACACATTTTTCAAGGTACCAAGCAAAAGGAATTTATCCAATTTAATTTTCAGGTAGGTCTATAAAATTAATAAGTATTCTGACTGAAAAGCATAATTAAACCAACAGTGAATGTAAATGAGGAAGGAAAGTATCGTGCTATGACTAGAATATTGTTTTACAACCGAATGGCCCATACCAAGAAAACCAATTATTAATGCAGTCTTATTTCTTGAGAATATTCAGAGAAACAAGGAAGCTCTTGCTGTTCTGCATAATCATCTTCTTGTGGATGTATGAGCAAAGGGCAGCAGGCTCAGCTGGAATGAGAGGTAGTTTTCACCAGGCTGAAGCCAAGAGGTAGGTGCTATTTCATAACAGGGAGGAGGCTGTGTAAATAAAAGCAAATCCTATCTTCCACCCTGCAGCAGATACTGTTAATTGTCTATCTACCAAACAGGATTTAATTTGGGGGGGTGGGGGGTGAGAAGAGAAGCAGGAATAGCTCCAGAACAAGAACCATGACTGCTTGGAGCCATTCATGGCCCTTCTGTTTCCCTTTGCTGGATATCTGATTTCCTAGCTCCCATTGCAGTTAGGAATGGCCATATAACACCTTCCTTGCCAATGAAACATTAGCAGTTATCTGCTGGGGAACTTTGGAAAATATTTATTTTTACTAATAAAGGGAGAAAAATGTCAAGTAATTTTCTTGCTGTATTGACTAGGCCTTTTTGCCTTCTTGGTTCTGTGTCTGAAATAGATATGAGAGCCATCTTGCAAACCTGAGTCGATAAACATGAGTGTGAAAACCAATATACTAAAGATTGGAGTCCATGCTTGAATGGATCTGGATCTTTAATGACATAACCAAGTTGATGAACTAACCTTGGGATATTCTGGTCTTCTTGTTAGTGAGATAAGAGATGTCTATATTGTGTAGGCTATTGGGTTACTGTTGATTGCACTTCTGCTTACTGTCAGAAATATCCTAAACTAATAGCCTTCCTAAATTCTAGGCTTCTGTAATATCTCTGGAAGTCATGCCCCTCCTCACCAACCTCTCTGCTGCTTCCCAGTTGAGGCCAGCTCATCCTGCATCTGAATTTTTGAGCTTTCTAATCAAACTCCCTGCCTCCACCGCCACCTATACCATCTCCACCACAGCAGGCTGGGTAATATAATGTTCCTCCCCAATTTGGGCATCTGACAGATGTCTATTCATTATTTGGGATTATCCTCAGAGAATCCACCCTAGTTTTCCTAGGCAAAACTCACTTTTTTCCCCTCTCCTTTTGCACATAAGGTACTATTTCCATATGCATTTTAGAGTTCCTCCCTTCCTCTATTCCTGCTTTTTCCATTCTTCCTTCCCTCCTCAAATAATCACTAAATGATTTCTATGGACTGGAAAACATGTCATGCCTTCTCTCTTCAAATTATGGTTGGATACAGAGGGTGCCAAAAAAAAAGTATACCCGTTTTAGGAAAGGGAAAAAACTATAATATACAAGTCACATTTGACTTCTCCCAATACAAGAGATATAAGATATAATGTACAAGCTGCCAAATGTTGCAGGGTATAACAAGGCTCTGGTGCCTTGTAAGAATCCATAAATATTTGTGGGATATATTCCATCTTCTAGGCACAGGAGACAAAGTGATGAACAACACAGGATGGTCTCTGCCTTCCTGGTTCAAACACTCCAGCTGGACGATTTAGTCAACATATACCCACGGATACATGCAAGCTTAGAGGGGATGGGGAGTGTGACAAAGGAGAATTAAAAGTTGCTGTGAGGAGTGTAACATGTGGGTCTAACTCAGACTGTGGAAGGGGGAGTCCAACGAGGTAGGGCCCTTTGAACAAGTCTCTTAAGTTGAGATCTTCAAGGCTACAAAATGGGAAGAAATGGGGCATTTCCAAAGATGTGGAAAAAAGCCACTGTGGCTACTGATTAGCGTAGCACAGTGAAGAAGGGAAGGAGAGGAAGGAGATTCGGCAAGTGAAGTAAACAGGGGCCAGACTATGGAGGGAGGGCCCAGAGACCATGCAAAGAATGTTTTTAATATAAAAAAGCTAATTCTGATGTGAAAATTGTTCAACTGTGCCACAAATTATGTTTTAAGTATACTTATCAAATCTCAAAATACAGAAAACATTAATTATCAAATTATCAAATCAACAATGCCTTCCCAGCATTGATGAATATACATGTAGCTTACCTCATTGGTGGAATAAATTAGTAAGCGCCCATTTCTTAGATGAACTGAGGCATACAAAATTTTGGTTATTCATTAAATTTCAATTTTCAAGTAGTAAGACTCAGATTATTTCTTTTTATTCTATTTCATTGTGGTAAGAAGACCTAACAGGACCTCTACCCTCTTTACATAGTTCTAAGCATACATATTTAAGTCAACATTGGGAAGGTACAATGTTGTACAGTGGATCTTTAGACATTTTTCCAGCACAGTGATTTTTTTGGGGGGTCAGGGCCGGGTTTGAACCCGCCACCTCCAGTATATGGGGCCGACGCCCTACTCCTTGAGCCATAGGCGCCCCCCTAGCAAGTGATTTTTAACCGGTGTGCCACAGCACACTCGGATGCTGTGAGAGGATCTCAGGTGTGCTGTGAAAATTATAAAGATCATTAATTAAATTAGTTTCAAAAGAAGTTCAAAGCACAGTGTTTTATGGGTTTTTTTATCAACATAATTTAAGTGTGCCACAGAAGTTTAACTGTAAGTTCAAATGTGCCCTGAGATTTAAAAAACAGTTTGAAAAACATTGACGTAGCATAATTGAGACTCCGTGTCTGTTGAGCAGCAACTCCCCACTTCCTCCTCCCCCTTATCCCTGGCAAACACATTCTCCTTCCTTATTCTGTGAGTTTGACTATTTAGATACCTCATATAAGTGGAATCATACAGCACTTTTCCTTTTGTGACTGGCCTATTTCCCTTAGCCTCATGTCTTCCAGGTTAATCTATACGGTTGCGTATTCCAGAATTTCCTTCCTCTCTAAGGCAATAATATCCCATTGCATGTTTATGCCATATTTCCTTTATTCATTCATCCCTCTAGGTTGTTCCCATGCAAGAAGGATTTTTGCTGATTTTTCTGCCATGTAAAGATCCTTACATGTCTTTTAAGTCAGGTTAGCTCATTTAATTTTTTATCTTTTTTAAAAAAAAATTTAGAGATAGGATCTTGCTATGTTGCCCAGGCTGGCCTCAAACTCCTGGGCTCAAAGGATCCTTGCACTTCAGCCTTCTAAGAAGCTGGCACACAGCCACCATGCCTGGCTCTTGAGAAGTGCAATGGGGAGTGGCTGAAGAATTGCCAGAAGATGGAAGTAACAACAATCTCATTTACATCTGAGGACAGCTATCATTGGCTGGGGTGAAAAGATACCAGAAAGAAGGAAGAGTTGAGGTGGACGGGTGAGTCAGAGTCTGTTTCAGAAAAAGATGTAGTAGCTTGGGTTGGGGTGGTGTCAACAGGGCTGGGAGAAGCGAGCAGCTTGGAGAGAGGTTGAAGAGTTAAACTGACAGGATTTAGTGTCAGTCTGGAGGTAGGGAGAAGGCACATCAGAGGTTCCAGTGTGAAGAATGCAGAGCTGTGTCTACCATCACCCTCCTGTCTGGCTGCCTCCTGACTTCCCTGAAGGCATCGAGCCAGGGTCATCCCCTCCAAGCAGCTGCCAGATTCCTTGTTTCAAGCCAACCCCCTTGTGGGGACAAGGTTAAAGAGAAAGCTTTTCCTTCTAGAAAAATCAATGAAACTCAAAAGCCAGAAGAAAAATATTAACCCTGCCTACCTTTCTTTCCACACATCTGTCCCTGCAGAAAGGTGCATATGACATTTGCCAATAATCACATCACATGATTGAGAGGAAATGCGAAAGATCGTTTAATTCTCCAAAGTCTGTCTCCTCTGCATGGTGCTCTTCTGCTGCTTCTCCAGCCCCCACTGGAGTGAGGTCTGTGCAAACCTCCATAACACCCCACTGCAAGCCCTGCGTCTTCATTGCTGTGGTTTCCTCAGACCCAGACTCAGTCAGCACTTCCTGCCATGAACTGTCCGAGCCCCTGCACCTTACAGCACTTATCAGTCTGTAGTTAAATAATTCATCAAGTGAGTAAGCTATTTAATATCCCATTAGGATGGGGGGACATGCCTGGCTTTATTCAGTGTGTACTCTGATTTCAGACTTGTTTAACAGCACTAAATTAACTCAGCCCCAAGAGATCTGCCGGATGCCGGACTGTTCCCTGCATCTCTGCTTGGGAAGTACACATTCCAGACCCCAGACAGCACCCCTGGCCCACTGACTGAGTGCAAATGCTTCTGTCTCAATCCTCAGCTCTGATACTTTGCAAGCTTCGTGCCTTGCCAGTTTAACCAAACCTCCCCATTTCGCTTTTCCTTCTTTCTTAGAATGAAGACAATGCCACCCACCACAAGATAGTGGTTAAGACCCTGCAGCCAGAGTGGCTCAGGTTCAAATCCCAGCTTGCCACTCTGCTGTGTGACCTTCGGCAGGTCACTTAACCTCTCTGAGTCTGTTCCCACTTCTCCCCGATGGGAACTATGTCTACCTCATGTGGTTGCTGTGAAAATGTGTTTAATGTGTTTAGATGACACATTTTTTTAAAGAGCCACAACCGTGGCATTTATTAGCTGCTCAATAACTGTTAAGTGTTATCATGATTACGGCTGGTTTAGCATCTCACATAATGGTTTTAAGGGAAGCACTTTACTTCATTAAATAGATGCTCAAATGACAACATCATTGACAAAAGGGACAATGACTAACACCTGCTGATGCTTCATCTGCACCTGATACATTCCCAAGGGCTGACTTATGTTAACTCCTACAGTTCCCACAGCAACCTTTAAAAAGGCTACTAATAATAATCTCCACTTTAATATAGCCCAAAGAATAACTTAATAAACATTAGAGAATAATGCTATCAACCAGCATTTGATCAGTATTTACTATCTCCCAGGTACTATGCTCAGCCCCGAAAATACATACAAACATTCTTTCCTTCTAGAAATCCACAGACCAGCAGAAGAGGTAGATAAGCATATATCCAACTTAAAGTGCTATGCTCACAGCATGAATAAAATCTTATACAAATACTGAGTGAATAAGCAACTTTTTCTGAGGCAATAGGGAAGAGGATTAAATGCAATGTGTAGGAAAATGCAACAAATTTGAAAGCCCACTAAAAAATGAAAGTACTACTATTAGCAATTAAGAATAGCACCTTGTCTAGGTGAAAAAGAACATGCCTTTGGTGTGCAAGGAAGAAGGTCAGTGTAGGGCCACTTTGTTGCCATTGTCACCTCCTTGTCTGGTTCAGTGGAAGGTCATGAGATGGGCCGTACTGGTTTGTGCATTAACGCGGAGTGACTCATCCAATTCCAAAGTTGTCTTGTTAATAATAACAGTAGCTTCTATGCTCTTTGAAGGAAGGAAGCAGTTTTATAAGTAGCTAACCATTTCATTCATTCATTCATTCATTCCCTCAAGAAATACTGAGTGCCAAACTCTAGGTGTTAGCAATACATCAGTCTACAATCCAGGCAGTCTCTGCCATCATAACACTTATATTCCAGCCCAGGGAGATGGACCATAAAGAAACAAAAGACATAAATATTTGACATGTCTAACAGTGATGCACGCTATAGAGGAAAATAAAGCAGGAATGGGGGGATGATAAGCGCCAAGATGGAGGGTGGAATTGTTCTTTTACATAGGTTAGTTATGGGAAGCTTCACCCATAAGATTATATTTGACCAGAAATTTGAAGAACATGAAGAAGTCACACTCGGTGGCTACACCTGTAGTCCTAGCACTCTGCCAGGCCAAGGAGGGTAGATTACTTGAGCTCAGGAGTTCAAGACTAGCCTGAGCCAGAGTGAGATCTTCTCTCTACTTAAAATAGAAAAACTGAGGCAAGAGGATCACTTGTGCCCAACAGTTTGAGGTTGATGCCATGTGATGCCATGGCACTTGACCCAGGGTAACAGAGTGAGACTCTGTCTCAAAAAAAAAAAAAAAGGTCATGTGGATATTGAATGAATGTTCCTGTAGAACAGCAGCAGCAGCAGCAGCAGCAACAGGTATAAGGGCTCTGGTCTGGGAGCTGGCTTTGCGGATTTGAAGAAGCACAGGAGGCCAAGTGCCTGGAGCTGATGGAGTAATGTCAGAGTGCTAATGGGGGTGTGAATCTCTTAGTCCATGGTCAGAAGGGGGATTTTACTCTTGGTGAAATGTAAAGGTTTTGGCAGAGTTTTGAACAGATGAACTACAAAGATTAGATTGCATCTCTTTTGTTTTTAAAAGATTACCCTGGCTGCCTTGCTGAGAACAGACAGTAGGGAGGCAAAGAAGCAGAGGAACGATTGGCTGAGAAGCCAGTGGCAGCATCTCGGTGAGGGCTAAGCATGGTCTCACTGCAGGTGAGCCCCAGATGTGGCCAGAAACGCAGGTGGAGCATGGATCTGTTCTGAAAGCAGAGCTGACAGGAATTGTGCATTGGTTGGTTGGATGTGAGTAAAAGACAGAAAGAACAGCATCTGGGAGATCCCAGGTTTTTTTGCCCTATACTCCCAGCAAGATGAAGCCCCATTAACAGAGAAGGCCAAGGCTACAGTTAGGTGGATATGAAGCAAAAAGCTCATTTGGACACATTTAGCATGAGACAGTGCTTTGGTCTGAATATTTGTGTCTACTCCACTCCAACTCATACCTAGAAATCCTAACTTGCAAGGTTTGAGGAGGTGGGGCTTTTGGCAGGTGATAATAACAGTGTCTTCTGGTGAATGGGATTAGTGCCTTTACAAAGGAGACCTGTGAGATATCCACTGTTCCTTCCACCAAGTAAGGACACAGCAAGAAAATGAAATGCCATCTACAAACCAGAAGTGGCCCTCACCAGACACCAAATACGTCAGCACCTGGATCTTGGACTTCCCAGCCTCCAGGGTTTTGTGCAATAAGTTTCTGTTATTAATACATCCCCCAGTTACTGGCATTTTGTTTTAGCAACCTGAGCAGAGTAGGAGACAAGCCAACAAATGTCTGTGCTGAGCTGATCTTCAATGGGAGTTTCTGGAAAAAGACCCAGGTTTGGAGGTAGAAATTTGGCAGTCATTAGCACATAACAAATACATTTATAGAGACTGGAAGATACAGTGGAGGGAAACAATATAGGCAGAGTCAAGAAGGGCGCTGAGGAGCATCTTGTGTCACATCAATATTGAAAACAAAGGTCTTTAGCCTGGTCCACCAATAGAATTCAGGAAGGCCGTGAACTCAGAGGGGAAAAATCAAATGCTTCTTCATTTTCACTAACTTCTAACTGAAATTTGGTATGTCCTTCAATTATGAATGAGGGAATAAACCACAGCAGTAATAGTGTAATTGGTACCACGTCATCCACAGAGAACAAGATCACTATCATGTAACAAGTGTTGCAGATATTTCAAAATATCATTTGTCCATATCACAGTTTCAAAACTATGACATCTTTAGACTTGCCCCTGGATCTTTTTATTTAATATGTTTTTTAAAAGGAGCCTGTTCATTACCATTTCACACATTAGTTTTATTAAATACTTTGATACCTACTTTTTTATGTAATTAGTTTCTTTGAAATGCAATGTTATTTTATGCACTTTTAAAAAAATCATTACTCTGCAAAGATAACCACAACTCCATCTGGCTGCCAAAGGGGTCCTAGCCACAATGAGAGATTAGGACCCCTGACTTTAAGGTTAAAAGAATGACAGAGGAGATGGGGCTAAGTCAGGTTTCCAAGCCAACTCTACAAACCCAGCCTTTCTGCCTGCCTTGTTCCCTTCTGCCTTATAAGAAAGTCTCTTTTGCCTGGCTCTGCACTTAGTGAAACTTGGATACTGAAATGAGCAAGCCAGAACCTCTGTCTCCAAATCCCCTGTTGTCCAGGAGGGGAATAAGTACTCAAAAGTATATAAAACACACCACAGATTCTTGCAACCTACAAATGATACTCATGCCATGAAAGTTCTAAAGACTATCCTTGCGTAGAATTCAAGTACAGGTTTCCACTTCTTGGGAGTAGAAAATTGACACTATCATTGTATTCTTTTGTGACTTATTCTCTTTGAGAAGTATTAGGCTCAGAGAGAAGATCTCTTTAGAGAGCATGTTCTGTCTAGGCTGATTCCATCACAAGAGGAATATATCCCTCAAAGAACATATTACATCTCACAAGGCCAGTCTTAGATGACAAGTTCTTTTCTTCTGGTGACACTGTCTGTTTTCTCATAGACCACTTAAGTCCTTCCCAATCCCAGGCTAGAGTTACAGGGGAGGTGTAGGGGAGACTGCCAGCAAGAGCTATTTTGACTGTTCTTTTGAAGAATTTCCATCAAAAACCTTGTAAGGGCCATCTACCCAACAACACTTCCTAAAATAGAAATGCCAGAATGTTCAGCTCTGCATTTTGGGCCCCAAAGCTTAGGGCCTTCTATTTCACTGATGCCATTTTTGGAATGTAACAAATGGCTGAATAGATTTTCTTGGCTCACACCCACTGCCTTGAAGCAATAGTCAGGTGGGTAGAGAACTTCAGAACCATCAGCCATAACCCAATAGGAAACTGAGTCAGCAAACATCATCCTGCCTGAATTGCTGGTAAAAGTCTTCAGATCCCATATTCATAGTCTGCAATAAAGACATAGAAAGGAGCTTATGAAAAGAGTTCTGCATTTATTAACAAGCTTTCAAAGGCATTCTGGGCTACTACTTGAAAGAATTGCCACACTTTTTTCCATTGGTAAAATGTGGGCATGACCCCTGCTCAATGAAAGGATATACAGGGCCTGACAGAATTAAGTTTGCTAAGTTGCCACTTTGGGCTTACACTGACAGGACCATGCAAACAACTCAGTAAGGTTTCACGCCTTTGGTGTATCACTGTCTCACAGCTGTGTTCACATCAACATGTGGCAGAGTCTGCTGAGTGGTGTCCATTCTTGTTATGTATTTGTGTTTGTATTGTGTGTTGTAAGACAACAGCTCTGATGGTCATTTCAGAAAAAGTGTTTTAAAATTCTTTTAAAGGGTGGACTAGGTGCTGTCATGGGTGCATAGCTTCCCCAGAGGAGTACCTTAAAGGTGATCATTGTGATATTCAGCAATGAGGTATGTAGCACTTTTTCTAGGACAAGTTCTCAAAATTAATTGTCAGACCCCATACATGTATATATAAGAAGTGGAGGCCAGGCACAGTGGCTCACACCTGGAGTCCTAGCAGTCTGGGAGGCTGAGGTGGGTGACTTGCCTGAGCTCAGGAGTTTGAGGCCAGTCTGAGCAATAGGAAACCCCACCTCTACTAAAAATAGAAAAACTAGCCAGGTGTAGTGGTGGCTGCCTCTGGTCCCAGCTACTTGGGAGGCTGGGGCAGGAGGATCTCTTGAGCCCAAGAAGTTGAAGTTGCTGTGTTGCTATGATGTCATGGCATTCTACCCAGGGCAACAGAGTGAGACTCTGTCAAAAGGAAAAGAGAGAAAGAAAAGAAAGAAAGAGAGAGAGAGAAAAGAAAGAAGTGAGACTTTTACTATGAATTTGCATTAATAGAGAGAAGACTATCTTTTCTTAGGAAAAATAGTTTGACAAGTAATTTTGGGTTAAAGAGCAAGAGTGGAAGGTATGAGCTCACAGAGGCTTAAATGGTTAAAAACCTTGGTTAAACTGTGTTGTTTTATCTATCATTCGAATAAACATGAAATGGTGAAGGCTTTTCTAATCATTTATTAATTCAACAAATATTCTAAGTGCCAGGAACTGGGACACCCAAGGACCCCTCTGTATCTTTGAGATGGTTTCACATAAATATAGACAGGGTTTGGGGCATTTAGAGGAATGTTGGGAGAAAAAGAACCCTTACGGCTTGGTGGCTGACAGCAAGTTCTTGGCTACCTGTTAGGCTTACCAGTGTTCAAATCTCAGCTCCTTCTCTCACCGGTCTCATGACTGTGGTCAAGTTATTAAGTTCTCTGGTCTCCATCACCCACCAGGCTGTATTAAGAACTAAATGATAATGATGTGAAATACTTAGCATAACACCTGCTAGTAATATGTACTTCATGATGATAGATAGCTATTGTTATTGAATAATATGTCTATATTATTAAATAAAACCTCTCTTGCTATATTTGTTCCCAAAGAACCTGACCTGAGAAAGTACATTTTTATAATAAGCCAATGTTATTAGTAAAATTCAGCTACTGAAAATGCTGTATTCTCTGTTTCCCTAGAGTGATCGTGTTCACACATTACCATCTCTTTCATTCATTCAATCAGTCATGCATGTTGGGGAAAGTTTGTGTTGTCACAGCTGGGGCGGGGCACGATACTGGTATCTACTGGGCAGAGGCCAGGAATGCTGCTGAACATCCTACAATGTACACAACAGCCCCCCACACAAAGAACAATTAAGCCTGAAATATCAGTAGTGTCCAGGTTGAGAACCCGTGGTCTAGAAGGAGCTAGCACTATGCTCTTCTATGTTTGCCCTCAATCATGCAGGTATGCTTGAAGCAAAGCAAATATTTTTTGAGGCCAAACAATACGTCACACACTCTTATAGGTGTTGGGAAGAGAATGGTGGATGACAGGGACATGTCCCTGTTCTCCTAGAGATTGCATTTTAGCAGAAGAGATAGATGCAAAGTAATTGCATAATTAATAACTTAACAATTACAGTGCAGGTCACCAAACAGCACAGAGCAAGGTGAAAATGTATGATTGCAGAAACTATCCCAGTGTGGGAGCTGGGGAACAGAGTTCAGTGGAAATGATACTTCAGCTGACACTTGTAGGATCCGGTAAGATTTAACTCATGACCTTGATGGTCCAATAATTCTGTGCTGGATCACTGAACTCAGCTGCCCCTGGGCATTTGCTATCCATGAAATCATCACGAGACCAAACAGTGTGGAATTTGAAAATATGCAAGCTGGAGCCAAATTATCTTAGTTTGTCATCTTGAGTGACTTCTCTGTCTCGGTTTTCTTGGTCTCATTGGTTGGGAGTGAAGATTGAGTTAAATAATGGAATCAAATGATTTCAAAAACTCATATAGTAAACACCGCATACATATTAGAAATTATTAGAGTTAATCTTGCTCTTTGGAATGAAGGAGCAGGTCTTCTCAACTAGAATCTGTCCTGTGTATTCAGGAAATGGTGAGAAGACATGGCAAAAATGGGCGGATCCACACAGAGGCTCACATTTTCTGTATAGTCCCATCTTTTCTAAGGGCCATCGTTGTCTGAAAGTGACAGCATTTGAGGCTAGAGCTGGAGCTGCATTCTTTTCACAAAAGTGAGCAATTGACATGAGATTGTGGTGGGCATCAGCTCACAAGAAGACAAAGAAGCAAAGTCCGATTCTTATTCACATGGTTGTATTTATGGACTCACCTGTATAGTCTTAATTCTTTAACTCCCTGGTAAACTCATCCAAATCCTTTCTTCCGTGGAACTTCCATTGAATAGAAAAGGAGTGAAAGTGTTATTTATTTTTATAGTTGGCATAAAACCCCTCCTTTGGGAATCCTGTCTTATTTTTAGAAAAACATCTTGATAATAAGCTTTAATTAAGGAAGGACAGTAATACAAAGAAGTAGATGACCTGATTTTTACCCCAGAAAATTTGGATTGGGAGAAGTAAGAGAAAGAGAGAAAAAGGGAAATATCATGGAAAAATATCCAGCAAAAGGGACAAAGAATGTTCAATTTAAAAAAAAATTAGAAAAAGAAACAGTTGAGGGATTTTTAAAGTCACGTGTGCCTAAAAATCAATTTCCAAGTTGTGTGCTGGGTAGAAGTCATTCATCACCTCACATCTTCCTTTAAGACAATTACATACCCAAATAAATGCCTTTTGCAAATTCTGGACTTAGACAAATCGAAGAAAACTTTCTGGCATGCACATCTGCTTTGGTATTCCCAGTGTGTGGTCTTGGTGACATTAACAAGAAATTAGAAGGAGAAGTAACAGTAAGAATATAAGATGCTACAATCTGCAGAAATGTCGTAGCAGAGATTAAATTTCCAGCTGAGTGTGAAGTTAGGGGCTTGAGTCAATTTTAGGAAAACAGAGAAGTGTTTACAGTGGACTCATGAGTCACATGACCCTTCCTTTATGTTTCACGGCAATGTACCGATCCAGCATCTTTAGACAGAGCTTTTTCCCTGTGGGGGAATTAGGCTTACAGACCATTCTTATGATGGTGACAGATTAAGATGGAAAAGAAAAGACAGTGAAGGAAGTCAATGAGCTCACAAAACAGAACAAGAAGAAACATTAAAATCTCAAACTAAAATAATTATAAAAGAGCCTTGCTAACCTAAAAAAATCAAGTGTCTTGCAGACTGAAATGAAGAAATCACTAAAAAGGCAAAAATGTGGATGCACTTCTGATTTAAGAGTCACTCCTCTCTTTGATGAAAAACTTTATCAAAGTATGTTTAAACTTTGTGTGCTTTCTCCAAGGTGCTAGCATGAGTTTTTTCTTGCTTGGGAATACAGTAAAGTAGGTTTTAAAGAATATTCCTTGGAAGTGTTTTTTGCTTGAACTGATCATACCTGGAATGTACCTCTTGCTGAGATGAAAGGAGAGAAAACAAGAGAAAGCTACTTTAATTAAAAATGCAGGTCCTTTTGGGTTTTTAACATGATTTGATTCAATCAGTAAATAACAAAATCATATAGAAAGAGCATGGATTATTAATTCTGGCAAAACCAGATTTGATTTCTAGATCTGTGGGATCATTAGCAAGCTGTTTGGCCTCCCAGGCTCTCAATTGTCCTCATCTGTCAAGTGGGTAGAATAGTACCTACCTCAATGTTTATTGGGAATGCAAAATGAGACCTAAAAAGATGTGCATATCTGTGTGTGTATATCTGTTTTTGCGTTCATATGCTCAGTATTCATAGTAATTAGTTTTAATTGAATAGCAAACCATTACTCCTAGGGGAAATATAGGTTATGTTCCTTCAAGTCATGACATTTTCATCAACTGACCAGTACGTAACCTTGAGTTATGTGTTTCTGTTTAAAGATACCTTACTCAATATACATTGATTCATTAAAAATGAACTCAGCCAACACTGCTATAACTCATGCCTGAACAAAGCCCATCGGAGCCCTGGTGTTTTGTTCATAAGGCATGTCACAGAATCCTCGTTCTTAGGAGCCTGAGACAGCGCTTCAGCACTACATGTGGTGCCATTTTAAACAGCAAAGCCACCAACAGAAACAACCAAAGTGTGAAAAATGGGGCACTAAGAGAAACACAAGGACACTCATTTACAGCGTGAGAGCTGAGACAAGTAGGCGGATGGCGTCTTGTTGGACCTCAGCTGGGATGTGCACATTGAGTGACTCAAGTTTCTCAGAACTCTGCATGTGGCTGGGAATGACTGAAAGAGCACAGCAGGTATTGATTTTAGGATTATGAATAAATTTTCATGAGTAGGCAAATTTGCAAATACAGAATCTTTGAATAATGAAAATTGACTGAAAAAAATATGTATATATGTATACAGGATCTCCCAAAGGTCACTATTTATAGGAAGAATGAATTCTTATTATATTTTATATTTTACATTTTTAGTGTTTTTATATTTATATTTCAACATGTAGAGAAATATCTTGTAAATATTTTGTAAAGTTGGTAATGAATATTTTGTAAACAAAGGTGCATTTAGCTACAATTTCCCATTTTCCCTATGTGTGTATGGCAACCACTGGGATACCCTGTGTGTACACTAATTTGTGCTTGGTGCTAAACAGATGCTTCATTTCCCTGTTTTTGTCTTTTCCAGTTTATGTATTGGACACTGCGGGGCAGTTGTTCTCAACCTTCCTAATGCCACAACCCTTTAACACAGTTCCTTATGTTGTGGCGACCCCCAACTATAAAATTATTTTCATTGCTACTTCATAACTGTACTTTTGCAACTGTCATGAATCATAATGTAAATATCTGATATGCAGGAGACCCCCCCAAAGGGGTCGTGACCCACAGGTTGAGAACTGCTGCTCTAGGGAAACCAAAGACATTTACAACAGGTAATCTAGAATTTCAGTTTGTCAACAACAACAGCAAATTCAATAAAAGTGTAGGATGCAAAACCAACATACGAAAATCAGTTGCACTCTGTACAGTAACAATAAACTACCCAGGAGAGAAATAAAGAAAACAATCCCATTTACAATAGCACCATAAACAATAAAAAGTTTAACCAAGGAGATAAAACATCTATATACTGAAAACTGAGACATTGCTAAAAGAAATTGAAGATGATACAAATAAATGGAAAGATGTCTTGTGTTCATGGAGCAGAGAATTAATAATACTAAAATGTCCATACTCCCTAGTAGTGAACTACAGATTCAATGCAATCCCTATCAAAATTCTAATAGCATTTTTTCACATAAGTGGAAAAAAGAATTCTAATATTGGTATGGAACCATAGAAGATCTTGAATAGCCAAAGCAATCTTTGTTTGTTTGTTTGTTTGTTTGTTTGTTTTTGAGATGGAGTCTCACTTTGTCATCCTTGGTAGAGTGCCATAGCATCGTAGCTCACAGCAACCTCAAGCTCTTGGGCATAAGTGATCCTCTTGCCTCAGCCTCCCAAGTAGCTGGGACTTCAGGCCCCACCACAATGCCTGGGTATTTTTACAGACAAGGTCTCAATCTGGCTCAGGCAATCCACCTGCCTCAGGCCTCCCGGAGTTGAGTTCTAGGATTATAGGCATCAGCCACCACACCAGCCTTCAATGCAATCTTGAGAAAGAATGAAGCTGGAAGTCTCATACTTCCTGATTTCAAAATATATTACAAAGCTATTATAATCAAGTAAGTATGGTACTGACATAAAACTAGACACATAGACCAATGAAACAGAATCAAAAGCCCAGGAATGAGGCTATGCATACTTGTCAACTAGTATTTGACAAGGGTGTCAAAAATACACAGCAGGGAAAAGACAGTCTCTTCAATAAATGGAGTTAGAAAAACAATATTTACATGCAAAAGAATGAAATCCATCCCCTGTCTTCAATGATTCACAATAATTAATTCAAAATGGAGTAAAGACTTAAATGTAAAACCTGAAGCTGTAAAACTCCTAGAAGAAAACACAAGAGAAAACCTCCTTGACCCTGGTGTTGGCAGTGATTTTTTGGATGTGCCCCAAAGCACAAGCCACAAAAGCAAAAATACATAAGTTGTACTCCATCAAGCTAAAAATCTCCTGCACAGCAGAGGAAACAATCAATAAAATGTAAAGACAATTTATGGAATGGAAAACATATTTGCAAATTATGTGTCTGATAAGAAAATTATAGAGAAAATTCATTCAAGTGGATAGAAAAATAGTTTAAAAAACAAATATTGGCCTGGGAAAAAAAATTAATGAGAAAGACCCCCCCAGCCCCAGGAACTGCAGCAACACCAAAAATAAATAACTGGGACTTGATCAAGGCAAAAAGCTTTTGTGCAGCTAAGAGTACCACAAACAAAGCAAACAGACAGCCCTCAGAATGGGAGATTTTTGCCTGTTATGAATCTGACAAAGGCCTGATAACTTGAATCTACAGAACTCAAATTAAACAATAAGAAAAGTGGGTGGTGCCTGTGGCTCAGTGAGTTGGGCACCAGCTCCATATGCTGGAGGTGGCGGGTTCAAACCCAGCCCTGGTGGAAAACTGCAAAAAAAAAAAAAAAAAGAAAGAAAGAAAAGTACAGAAAAGTGCAAACAACCCTTTCTATAAGTGGGCAAGTGATTTGGACAGAAACTTCTCTAAGGATGACAGAAGAATGGCCAAGAAACACATGAAAAAATACTCATTGTCTTTAATCTTCAGAGAAATGCAAATCAAAACCACTCTAACATATCACCCAACCCCAGAAAGATTAGCCCACATCACAATGTCACAAAACACCAGATGCTGGAGTGGATGTGGAGAGAAGGAACAATTCTACACTGCTGGTGGGACTGCAAACTAATACAGCCCTTTTGGAAAGAGGTATAGAGAATCCTCAAAGATCTAAATGTAGACTTTCCACTTAACCCTGCAATCCCATTACCAGATATCTATCCAGAAGAACACAAATCATTTTACCACAAAGACATTTGCACTATTGTGGCTCAATTCATAATTGCCAAGTCGTGAAAGCAACCGAAGTGCCCATCAACCCATGAATGGATCAACAAACTATGGTTTATGTATACCATGGAATATTATGCAGCCATTAAAAAAGATACTTTACATCTTTTACATTTATGTGGATGGAGCTGAAATACATTGTTCTTAGTAAAGTATTGCAAGAATGGAAAGATGAATATCCAATGTACTTCATACTAACATGAACTCAATACATAAACAATTACATGTTCCTAAGAACAATGGAACACTATTAGGGTCCAGTTCTCCAGTTTGGGGGTAGAGAGAAGCAGGAGGGGGGAGGAGGAGGGAGGGCAGGAGGCGGGATCTCACCTAATGTGCACGTTGTGAGGGTGTATGACACGCCCCCTGGGGGAGGGGCTCTTCTACAAACGGAACTTTACCCTGGAAGTGAGAACAATATAACCTAAATATTGTACCCTCATAGTAATTCGAATAAAGTTTAAGAAAAACCACAAATAATCGAATTTTAAAATGGGCAAAGAACCTGTTATAGAGACTTTTCTAAAGAAGACAAACAAATGTACCAACAGGTACCTGAAGAGGTTTTAATCATCAGGGAAATACAAATCAAAATGACAACGAGATGTGACTTCTTATCTATTAGAATGGTTATTCTCAAAAAAAGCAGGAGATAGCAAGTGTTGGTGAGGATGTGAAGAAAAGGGAACATTTGGGCATGACTGGTGGAGATATAAATTGATACAGTTGCTATTGGTATCATATGATATAGAGCAATGATTTTTAACCAGTGTGCTGCAGGGCAAGCTGCCGTGCCATGAGAAGATCTTAGGTCTGCCATGAAAATTATTAAAGATAAGTTTTTTAATTACTTTCAAAAGAAATTCAAAGCACAGTGAGTTTATTCTTTGTTTTACTCTTTTTTTTTACCAACATAATTTAAGTGTGCCATGAGATGAAAAAAAGGTTGAAAAACCTATAGAGGTGTCTCAAAAATACAACTATCGGCCAGGTGCAGTGGTTCATGCCTGCAGCCACCTTGGAGGCCTGAGGTCAGGAGTTTGAGATTGCAGTGAGCTACAATGTTGCCACTGAACTCTAGCCTGGGTGACAGAATGAGACTTTGTCTCAGCAAACAAAACAAAACAAAACAGAAAAACTACCATATGACCCAGAAATCCATCTACTGGGAATACATCCAGAAGAGGCAAAGTCTGTAGCTCACAGAGATATCTGCACTCCCATATCCACTGCAGCATTATTCATAGTAGTCGAGACTTGAGAACAACCTAAGAGTCTGTCAACACATATTATTTAGCCATAAAAAAAAGAAGGAAAACCTGCCATTTGCAACATGGATGAAACATGAGTGTGCTGTACTAAGTCAGACAGAGAAAGACAGATACTGTACAATCTCACTTATTTATGTGGAATCTAAAACAGCCAAATTCATAGAAGCTGGGAGTAGATGTGTGGTTGCCAGGAACTGGGAGGAGAGGAGGGAAACAGAGCGATGTCAGTCAATGGGTGCAAAGTTTCAATTACCAGACGCATAAGTCCTGGGACCCTAACGTGCAACTTGGTGACCGTAGTTAACAATGCTGTATTGTCTATTCCAAATTTGCTAAGAGAATAAATCTTAAATGTTCTGTCTCTCTCACTTTCTCTGTCTCATACACACACACAAAATAGTGATGTGTTGTGGTAATCATTTCACAATACATGTATATCAAATCAACACATTGTACAGATTGAATTTATGCAATTTAATTGTCAATTATGCCTAATAGAGCTGGAAAATTAATCGATTCATTAATTACAAATAAGAAAGAAAACCCTTTAATAGCTAAGTACACAGTGGACATACGAGTGTTCCATTGAGTGACAGACACTCAATTCTCTTGTCTGCAAAACATGGGTAATAATAAGCCTCAAACGCCTCATGGAGTTATTGTGAGTCACTACATGGAAAGCTCTAAGAATAGAATCTCTCATAGCAAGTGCTCACCAAATACCACTCACTAGTAATAATCACAACCAGGACAAGGATAATGATAACAACAGAGACTAATGGGATTGGTGGGAGCAGAGTTACCTGCCTTCCCAAGTCTGGAAACAGCAACATGGTAGATGGTTAGACTCCAGCAGGGCACTCACATTTCCCGATCCACCACCAACAGCCAGGATTCCTGCCATCCCTTTTCAAGCATTATCTTGTGACCTTTGATCTTTGGTCCGGGCTTTCTCAACTTCAGCCCTTTTGGCATTTGGGGAACAAATAACCCTTTGTTGTAGGGGCCTATCCCGTGCATGGGAGGATGTCCAACAGCCTCTCTGACCTCTACTTTCTAGAGGCCAGTGGCAACCCTGTTTTCCCCATGGTTGTGGTCATCAAAAATGTCACCAGACAGTACCAAATGTCCCCTGGGAGAAAAGTCTCTTCCAGTGGAGAATTTCTGTGTTACGCGGCCTTCACCAAGTTGGTGTTCTCATGCCTGCTTTTCAGATGAAAATAATGAGCTTTAGAAAATCAAGCAACCCAACCCCTTGCTAGAAAGCGAATTTGTGACTAGAACTCCTTTTGCGTCCCCATGGCTGGATATTCATGGATTACTGATCTCTGTGACTTTACACTGAGTGCGTTAAACTATTCTTTGTTAGAGGACTTTGGGGCTGCCAAGAAGTTCCTGTGGGAGAGCACCCTAGTTTTCCAACTCTTCCAGAATGCAGAAACCCCTGTAGGGGTGCATGCCCCCGATGGTTCTCCTGACTACCTTTGCCCCAGCTTGCCTACCGTGATTTTTCAACTTAATTCTGCAGAGTGAATTTCCCATCCTGTGGTTTCTCCATCTTGCAGAAACCACCAGTGACCCGCGGTTGACTTTTTTCGCAAGTGACATTTTTCTTCCCTTTCGTCCAGTGAATTTAGACAGACAATAGACAGCCTCCTTGCTGTCCCCCTGGCTGGTTGGCAGAATCTGTCCATTTCCTTTGCAGTGGATGGGACAGCTCTTTGAAACTCCAGACCAGTGCCCATCAATCTACCCCGAATGAGTGGTCATTTTTATAATAAACAACTTGTGATATATTCCTTGCTATCCTGAAATGGAAAATCACAGCTACCAGAACCTAATTATACTCCTAAGTGAATATGTCATCTTACATAACAAATAAAACAATAATTTATTATAAGATGTACTTCATGTATAATAGCCAGGCATGGTTGCCACTAGAAGACTTAATGAGATAAGGGCATGTGTGAACCTGTGTGTAGCATCACCATGGCGGTGACATACACAGACAGAAGGGGGATTGGACTGGGTGACCCAACTTCATACACAGTGTTTGGATCTATTGGTAACGTGGTCTTCCAAGATAGCGAACCACTCTTGCTATAATTCTGAACATACAAAGTACCTGCTTGCCTTGATCTTCATTGTATCAATATTTCTGGGAAATTCAGTGTATATTGAAACCACAAAAAGAAATCTTACACGTACATGTAAAAGAGTTCATTTAGCAATTGGCACCCTTAATACTAAATGGATTTTTTCCCCTCAGTAGGCATTTGAACCTTGTCCAGGATGAGGCAAGTTCTCTACTTGGGTAAGACTGTCCCAGGTGTTACCAGAAGTCTGGCGCTTAATGCCCTCCAAATGCTACTAGTGCCTCTCACCATCATTGTAAACAAAGAAGTGCACCTCAAATTCTCCAAATGTCCCCCTAAGAGGCAGTGCTACCCCAAGGAGAGTTCTCCCAGCTGTTTGCCTTCCATGGCCCTGAATTCACCTTTCCTGTTCCCATATCCACATGCCAGAGCCCCGTCTGCGAGCCCAGAAGCAGACCTAGACCAGCACCTGCCACCTTACAACCCAGCTATCATCTCTGGCTACATTCCTGGCCCCTGAGAAGTACCCTGTTTGACTTCCAGGATTGGCTGGGAATTCTGATGCTAGATGTCACATCCATGTATGTTTGTGGTTTGATGCCATCCACCTCAGTTCAGCCTGATAGTCTGCTGAAATCCTACGTGCTTCCATTTTCTCTCTCTCCTACTGTAGCTCCCTCCTTGTAATGAAACTAAATCTGGCCACTGAAACACCAAGTGCATTGACCCTAGACCCAAACCATCGTTTCTCAGGTCTGTCATTTATGGACATCTCACCCCATCTTAAGACAATATCTGTTCCAGGTTTCTTCATCCCAATAGTCCGTGGCTCCTAACTCACATCTGCAGTATTATGGCATCAGTCTCTAGAATGGTCTTAGCCACAGCCTCACACTCTCCCAGATATCCCCAATCCAGTTCTCTTCCACTGTGGTAGAGTCCCCTCTTCTGGCCTTCAAGGTTTGTGCTGCCCTCTAACCCCAGTCAGGGCCACATGGGTCAGCAGAGATGTCCTATAACATTGAACTTCCGAGACAAAAGGGTCAGTGTCTTAATCTTTTTCTCTTCAGAACAGGCCTCAGTCCCCTGAGCACATGTGACCTCCTGTCCATCAGTAATTCTCTGTATTAGTCACTCATTGCTACTGTAATAAGTTACTACAAATGGAGTGGCTTCAAATGAGTCTATTCTTTTACTGTCCTAAGGGTTAGAAGTCCAAAATGAGTTTCCTGGGGCTAAAGCCAAGGGGTTGTTGTGACTAGTTCCTCCCGGAAGCTATAAAAGAGAGATTGTTTCCTTGCCCTCTCTAGCTCCAAGCACTGTCCCCATCCCTTTCCCAGAGCTTGTGGCCCTGTATCACATCACCCTTACCCTACTGCATCCACAGTCACAACACCAAGGTCCCTCCTTTCACCTTCTTGCCTCACTCTTAAAAGGACACTTGTGATTACATTTAGGACATGCCCAAATAATTCAAGATAATTTCTTCAACTCTAGCTCCTCAATTTAATCTTATCTGCCTTTCCCATATAAGACAGCCCTCACTGGATCCAAGGATTAGGACTTAGGTGTCTTTGAGGGTGAGAACAGGAGGGGGGCCATGGATGAGCATGCCACACCTTCCCTTTTCATAAAGGAGCACAGGAGCCTTTAGCACAAGCTAATGGAGGAAAACATTCCCACTGTGTTGCACAAGCCCTGTCTTTAGACCTAGTGGTACTTCTTTAGGTTACAATCCTCAGACTAAGGGGACCACTGAAGTAATCCTTAGTAGTTCAGAGATATCTTTTCCCAGCACGCAGAAAAGAGGGCTAACAACATCTGAATAGAAGTCTCTTTTCCTGTGTTAGTAATAATTATGATAATGTAGCTCACCTGAACACTGCTGATAAGGTACAAAATTCTAGCAATTAATGAAAAACATACTATGTGCAATCTCTATGCCAAGTCCTTGACGTGCTTCATTTCACTGGATCATCCTCAAAGACATACTAATGACACATTATCATTCCTATCTTATGGAGGGGGTAACTAGGATACAGAGAGCCTAATAAATGTGCTCAACATTCTCCAGTTGGTAAGAGTCAAACCCAAGATCTAGAGCCCAACATTCAGATTCCAGAGCCTGTGTTTCCAATGACTACAGATCACTTGCTGCTCAGTTCCCTCACTAACTTGCTGTGTGACCTTGAGTAGGCCACTTGCCCTCTCTGGTCATTGGTGAAACAAGGAGAATTGAACTGGGTTGGATTTCTCAACCTAGTTGACATTTAGGACTAATTTTTTTGTTGAGGAGGCCTTTCTGATGCATTCTGGGTGTTTTGCTGCATCCTTGGACTCTAGCCGCTAGATACCAATAGTAACCTCCACCACCTTACCCAGTCGTACTAAACACAAATGTTTCCAGGCATTGCCAAATGTCCCTCGCTGAGAACCACTGAACTAAGTATCCATCAGGACTCCCCAGACTTAGAACATTCTGGGATTTCTTTCACTGTCTTTGGCTTCAAGTTAGGTGATTTGCTTTACCTTCAAGAAACTTTCTAGGCAGGCAGGAGTTCAGATGTGACGTGTGAGTGAACAGGCTTATAAATTAGTGTAAACATATGTCAGTGATAATTAACTAAATACCGCCATTGCATCGCTAATAACACAGGCTGAGGACAACATTACCATTCAAAGTACACCTCCACACATTTCTCAGTTTCTCCTAGCATGAGGTAAAACAGTAAACAGTTTGTTTATGGGTTTAAACAAAAGCTGTTGCTTTTTCACTTTGAGGAAAAGGAGAAACCTCCTAAAATACAAGTAGAGTCTTCTCACCCTCCATTCCTACCACTTTCCACAAGATCTTTCCAGGGAGTCAGCTTGCACACAGTGGACAAAAGTGTTGGCTTTCTCGTTCTTTATCTATGTGGTCTCAAAATTGTGAGTTTGCCTCTTAGCCTCCATTTTTGCATCACATTATTATATAGGACTTCCTTGTATATAAAAGATGATGCTGTTTTCATCTTATTTTCATTATCTTTCACTTAAATTGCTTTTTTGGTATTGACTACAGTAAGAAAAAATAAATAGACACGTTGGGCACCTGTAGCTTAGACAGGTTGGGTGCCAGCCACATGCACTGGGGCTGGTGGTTGAATCCAACCTGGGCCTGCTAAAAAAAAAAAAAAAAAAAAACATCTGGGAATTGCGGTGGGCACCTGTAGTCCTCTGCTACTCAGGAGGCTGAGGCAAGAGAATCACTTGAGCCCAAGAGTTGGAGGTTGCTGTGAGCTATGATGCCACTGCACTCTACCAAGGGTGACAAAGTGAGACTATCTCAAAAAAAAAATTAGACAAATCCCTTATTCTCTCTTCCAATGTGCCTACCAGAGTTGTAAGCAGTTTTATGAGTCTGTTCAAGTGGCCTAATGTCTCTGAGCCTCTGTTTCATCATCTGTAAAATGGGGATGATACTTAACATTTTCCATAAAGAATAAATAAGATGAGGTATATTCAGTACCTGGATGGGGCCTGCATATAGTAGTTGCTCACTTCTGCCAAACAAGCTAATCAACAAGCAACTAAGTGACTTTGGGCTTCTCTTTTCATTTCTTGAGGTCACTATTGAAGAGAAGGGCTAATGTACTTGAGATGGTCTAAGCCCATGTTACGAGAAGGAAAGAGGTGGAATAATCGTCTCCTGACTACACATAAGTGCTTTGGGAAGCACAGCTCATAAAGGCAAAGTCCATGAAGGCTTTAAGCAGGAGTGTGTGCCCTGACATAAACTTGTTCTGGGCCACTTCCTCACACACACACATACACTTCACCAGCACATAGATAAACTGCAAAGATCAAATCCACCAGACCTTTAAACTCCAGAATTAGCACAAGCAGCAAGGGCAATATTCCATAGTTTTAAAAGTTTTAAAAGTTTAGCAGGCAAAACAAATCTCTAGCCACTAGTATAACATCAGCTGAGGATCAGCTTTTTAGACAGTCAGTGGCCCCTCTCACTTCTTGTGTCAGTTAGGTTCTACTGCGTAATAAGCATCCCCCAAATTTTAAGACATGAACTTAAATTCATTTCTCCATCTCATCATATGTTGGTGGTCACAGGTCAACTGCAGCTCTGTTCTATTTAACTTTGCATTCTAGGATCCAAGTTGAAGGAACAGTGCCACTCAAAAACACACCATTCATGGGGCACAGAGGAAGAGAAAGAGGACTGCCAGAACATGCAATTGTAAAGCCTCTGGGGTTTTTTTGTTGTTGTTTGTTTGTTTGTTTTTGCAGTTTTTGGCCCAGGGTCAGGTTTGAACCCACCACCTTAAGTATAAGGGGCCAGCACCCTACTCCTTTGAGCCACAGGCAATGCCTTGTAAAACTTCTGTTTTAACATGGTTCACATTACATCTACTCATATGCATTGGTCAAAGCAAGTCAAGTGGACAAACCTACCATTATTGGGTCAAAAATTCTACTCCACGACTTCAAGAAGCAGCACAAGTCTCATTTTTTACAGCAGTGTTGAGATGTATGATTCTCTTACAAGGAGAGCTAGTGAATACTCAGGAGCATAACTCCAATGGAGGATATGATATGCTCTAAGTGTTCCCAGGCCTATTATGATTTCAAACTAATTTAAAATTTTTTAAAGACAGGCCAGATTAAAGCCTTCTTATACATACTTTGGGGGTGCCAAAGCTCAAAGTTCCTCTTGAAGGTTTTAGGATCTCTGGACTCCAACTAAGATTTGCCTCACATTTCTAACAGCTACTCCTGTAAATGCATTTAGTTAGAGCAGGAATCCATTTACGAGAACAGTAATCCATGGTAAATCATCCCTTTCAGGCATCTTTGCAGCTTTTAGGTATTTTCAGCGGAGGAAATCACAATTCCTGCCTAGAATTGCTATAGCTCTGATAGAGCTCCCATAGATAAAAGCTGAAAGGATACAGAAAATGAGGTATGTATGCACCCTTGAGGGGTGGGCCCTTAAGGAATACAGAAATGCTATTACCAGATGATGAAAAGGATGGTGGATAGTCTAAACTACGAGGGATTAAGGAAAATCAGTTCTTCTATTTAATGTCTGAGGTTTCTTCCACATGCGGCATATTATAGGTCCAAGTTCAGAAGCCACCTTCTCCTTTTAGACTTCAAATAAATTACAGCATCATTTTCTAAGCACGAGCCTTTCCTTCACGTGACTCATCCTCTCCTCTGCTGCTTGGAAGGAAGTTCCAAAGTTGTCCTTCATTATTCCATTTAAGCCCCCAGGACCCTTTTCTTCCTATGCACCAGCACCCCTCAAATCAAATCACCCATATTCTTAGTCCTCTGGTTCCCAATTTTCCCCAATGAATTTACTTTGGAAAACAGTGCAGTCCTGGGTGTCCTCTCTCCCTGGATATCTAACTAAGTATTCCATAACATTCTCACCAGTATGGATGTCTACAATGCCTTGCTGTGTTCACATGGAGGGTGTATGCACATCAAAGTTAAAAACTCACCTATCTTCTTAGTTATCACCAATAAAAATTGCTGGCTACTAATGAGTATTCTATAACATTCTAGGCACTATGCTCCAAAATTTTTATTTATTATATCCAGTCCTGAGTACAGGAAAAAAATATATTATTGTCCCAGTTGAAGAAATAAACCAGTGGAGAGTCAGAAATGAGAAGTGACTTGCCCAAGGTCACAAAAATGAATAACAGGTGGAGCAGGAATTCAAATTCAGTTTGGTCTAACCCCCGTGTTCACATTCTCCTGCTACATCATGCTTCCTTCCACTTTAGTACTCGCTGGAACAGGCTCTGTGAAGTCCCTGCCATGCTGGGCCTGAACGATGCCCATAAAGTAGAACTCATACCTACCTTGTTCTTCCTGCACACTTCGATTCACTCAACAGACTGAAGAATGGAATGGAGGACACTTATTTCTCTACAGACAATAAATCAGTGGCTTTCTATTTGTCACCAGCTCGATTTTCCAAAGATTTGTTTTCGTCAGTTTAATAAATTATTGGATCACCTGGAAATTGCTCAGAATTAACCTGTGGCTGACATTAATGGATCTGCAACACAAGTGTCGAGATCTCTTTAACCAGTCAAATCCATCCTTTTGTGAGAAGGCCAGCTGCCTGGCACCAGGCCATTCATTTATTTTGATGCTGCATCTGCCCATGTCAGCAGTAGTCAGGCACGAGCACCAGGATGACTCTGTGGGTAACAACATGGCTGCCTCTGCACTAGGGGACCTGGGCACTGCAAGTTCCTGCAGGCAAGAGATACGAATTCTAATAAATCCTATTACAACTTGCAACATTCACGTTTGTGTTCTTGGAAGCCTGTGGCAAGCTTTGGGCTTTTTTGTTAAGATGCGTCCTTACCATCCATGAGTCCTCTTAACCCCAAACTTATTCCAAATCCAATGCTTCTCTCTGTCTCCACTGTTATCAGTCCAGTCAAGCTACTGCCCCTCCTTATTCCCCCTGCTTCCAATCTCACCTTCCAATAACCCATTCTCCACAGAGCTGTTGGAGATAATCTTTTCATTTGATAATACCACTCTCCACTTTGCTTAAAAGTTCTCTACAGTTAACCATTTTGCTTGGAATAAAATCCCACAAGGTGTGTTGTTCCATATCCCTAGCCCAGTCTCCCCCCTAGCCTCAGCTAGTATCGAGCTCCAGGCTGTCAGATGGCACTGATTACCTTGGCCTTCTTCCTCTTCCTCCCACCTTCTTACTCTGTTCTGCTCACAGCTCCATCCTCAGCACCTGTGATGGAGCTTGGTGCACAGCAAGCACTTAATAAATATTTAATTTATTAATTTATTATTTTCAAGGTCTGAATAACAATGGGGAGATAGGAGGATGGTGGTTACTTGTGAGTGGTTTTAAAATGAATTTACACTCCTTGGGAGCCCCATAGCTCATGTGCTCACCTACTACCTGCTGAATGCTCTGGTTTCCAACGTCCAGTTTGCCTGTCAGTTGACTCTGGCTACTAAAGATTGGCACATTTTTTTCCCTTTTGGTCCACATAGTAAACACTCTAGGCTTTGAGGTGCATTGGGTCTCTGTTGCAACTAGCCAACTCTTTTGTAAGAGTTGCAAAAGCAGCCACAGATGGTATCTGAAGGTATGGGCCCAATGTGTGCCAATGAAACTTTATTTATCTGTGGCTCACAGGACCTGGTACACTGGCTGTAGTTTGCTAAACCCTGCTTTGGACTATAAACTTGTTGAGTAACCCTAACGTATGGTCGGCCACAACTTACTAAAAGCCTACTGAAGGAGGTCCAATGTGCTAGAGAGAAGAACTCATCTATTGCTATGAAAATCGAGAAAACCAGGCCGGGCATGGTGGCTCATGCCTGTAATCCTAACACTCCGGGGGACTGAGGCAGGTAGATTGCTTGAGTTCAGAAGTTCAAGATCATCTGAGCCAAAAGAGAAGGTTGAAGAACACACATCAACCCTGCTGGGGCAACCTGAGACCCCAAGGACACAAACAAAAGGTATAGAGCACATCACCAAGCAGACGGGAGTCCCTCCCCCATGAGAACAGCTCGCAGTATGCTCCATACCTCCATATAAACAGGCAAGCAGAGTTCAGATGTCCTCCCACTCTATCCCACCAGAGAGACCCTCTAAAACCCAGACCTCCTTCCCCTATTAGGGTGCCATGGCACTCTCCTGCCAGGCATAAAACTGTATATATTCTCTACCTGCAAGTTTGAACTCCTGGCACTACCCTCCACTCTCACCCCGAGGTCTGGAGGCCTGTCCCCCACGGAGTCCATATTCTTGGACATTTTCTTGAAGGTTGTGGATGGGGCATGGACTGTTACTGATCTGTGCTGATTTTCTGGCTCAAGAGTTGTGAAGGGAAAGTGAGCCAAGAGGAGGCCGAGCCGGAGAGGCGGTCCCCTGAGGCATGGAGCGGCAGCTGCAGCTGCAGGAACAATGGCAGTGGGGCTCGTACCCCTAGGGATGTTTTGAGGAGACACTCCCATTTCTCTGGGAGGCCAGGGGATGCCGGGTGGCTTCTCCAGTGGCAGCCACTGGCAGAGCGTACCAGCAATAGAGACACAGGCCCCAGGATTAAGGGTATGCCTGAGGTGGTACCAGGTGGGGTGGAGCATGGGGATTAGAATACACGTAGAGACAACCGATTCCCAGAGCAGAGACTGCTTTACTCAGCTTCAGATGCACTTGGCCCTCAGGGGATGAAAGCTGAGACAAAGGGCTGGAACTCACAAACTGGGTCAGTCCTATTTGCAGCCCAAGGTCTGATCCACAGGGGAAAATAGCTGGGAAAGAAACAAATTCTGCAAACTTGTTCTGTTCTATCAGCAACATCAATCAGGGACAGGGCTGGAACTGAGTGAATCGCCCCAGCCCCTATCAAGTACCCAAGTTGTCAGGCCTCACCTCCCCCTGCCAAACAGTGACAGGGAGTGGTGGACTGGCTGAGGAGCCACACACCTCCCTGTGACTCAGACAGGTGCAAACCTCTGGAGCATCTGCTCATTGGAGGAAACTGGATCACACCCCTGTGGGGTTAACACCAACCGGGTTTGACAGAGGGGCAAGGTGGGGAAGGAGGCATCAAACTTCCTAGACTAATCTACTTGCTAGGGGGCCTCTTCTGAACTCACAGAGCAGTGGAGCAAGTTATACTAGACCTTCCAGCAGACCCCTGCTACATAGTTGCCAGAGACTTTTCAACTCTTCCATTTGAGGCCAGTGCTGGCTGGAACAGTTGATTGGGACCTCTTCAACTGGGACAATTGCCCGAGAACTTTATAAAGTGGTACCCTGTGGTAGTGGGAAGGTTTGATTTTCCTTTTCCAATTGTTGCCTGTTGGGGGGTGGTGGTGGTGACTTAACTGCTGGTGTTTCTCCACAGCTCAGACTTCAATACAGAGTAACTGATTATCTAGGGTAAGACAGAGACCAGCTGAAAATAAGACAGAGCCACTTAACCCCACTACACCAAGAAGGTCCCCAGTTTCACAAGCAGTAGCACTGTATGGGTCCTTGGCAAAACTCTAGGGGGCAAGGTACAGACACCAGTCCCAGCTTTCAGGCAAAGGACTGGTCAATCCCTACTCCTAGAACCCTCAAACCAACTTGTCCTTATCTACTCATCCAGCCAAACGGTATAAAATAATCATGGGGTGGAATCATGGCTCTGGAAACATGAACAACCACAGTAGATCAACACCTCCAAGGAACAATTTGGCAGACACAAATGATGATACTCTGCATAAACAGATGGCTGAGATGTCAGAAATCGAATTCAGAATTTGGATTGCAAACAAGATTAATAAAATAGAGGAAAAGTTGGGTTTAGAAATCTAAAAATTGTCTCAAGAAGTCAAGGAATTCAAAGACCAAATGACCAAAGATTTTGACACATTGAGACAAGAAGTTGCAGCCCTTAAAGAGCTGAGAAACACAGTAGAATCCCTCAGCAACAAAATGGAGCAAGCAGAAGAAAGGATTTCTGACATCGGAGACAAAGCTTTCAAACGCTCCCAAACCTACAAAGAGGAAGAGAAATGGAAGGCAAAAACAGATCATTCTCTCAGACAGCTCTGGGATAACTGAAAGAAAACCAATATTTGCCTTATAGAGATACCTGAAAACAATGAAGTGGTGTCACAAGGCACAGAGTCTCTTCTTTATGAGATTATGAAAGAGAACTTTCCAGACATGCCAACAGATTCTGAAATTCAGATAGCAGACACTTTCACAACCCCATCACGAATCAACCTGAATAAGACATCCCCCAGGCACATCATAATTAAGTTCACTAAAGTTAATATGAAGGAGAAAATATTGAAATCAGCGAGACGCAAGAAATCCATAACCTACAAGGGGAAGAATATTAGAATAACTGCAGATCTCTCTGATCAAACCTTTCAAGCTAGAAGAGAATGGTCA
>CAUYRH010046048.1:0-37450 GCA_963574655.1 Perodicticus potto
GGTCTTTTGATTCTTTAAATACATCAAAGTCATCAATAGGTGGACTCTCCGTATTTGTCAAAAAATTCACTTTTATGTCGATGTAATGTATCAATAGCCTTAGTTAAGATCTGTGGTATTCTGTCTTTAATTGTAAGATACACAAATGATCCTACGTCCTGTGCCGAGAGAGACGCCGGAGGCTTCGCCATACCACCCAGAGCGCGCAGCCCCAACGCCCGGGGCTCACCGGCCGCAGGAA
This sequence comes from Perodicticus potto, assembly GCA_963574655.1. NCBI lineage: Eukaryota > Metazoa > Chordata > Mammalia > Primates > Lorisidae > Perodicticus > Perodicticus potto. The sequence continues at coordinate 242 of CAUYRH010046048.1, forward strand.
CCGCAGCGGTTCTGCTGCAGAGGAGGAGCTGAGAGAGGAAGCCGTGTGACTTATTTGAATGAGAAAACTTTATTTGGCGCCCGTACAAATGGCAAGCAACCACTGGCTCTAGGACGTGATCCTCATCAGTCTTTCTTAGAGAAGCTTCTATTCATCTCTCTTGCCCATTGATATGTGGGTTTGCTTACTCTTTTTTCTTGATTAATCTGAGTGCTCTATAGATCCTAGTTATCAAGCTTTTGACTGGTTCATAATATGCAAATATATTTTTCCATTCTGAAGGTTATCTATTTGCTTTGGTTGTTGTAACCTTAGCTGTACAGAAGCTTTTTCAGTTTAATCAAATCTCATTTGTTTATTTTTGTTGTTGTTTCAATAGCCACAGAAGTCTTCTTCTTCTTCTTTTTTTTTTTTTTTTTTTTTTGGCAGTTTTTGGCCAGGGCTGGGTTTGAACCCACCACCTCTGGCCTATGGGGCTGGCGCACCCTACTCCTTTGAGCCACAGGCGCTGCCCAGAAGTCTTCTTCATAAAATCTTTTCCCAGGCCATTCTTCAAGTGTTTTCTCTATACTGTCTTTGAGGATTTTTATTGTTTCATGCCTTAGGTTTAAATCTTTCATCCCTCTTGAATCAATTTTTGTAAGTGGTGAGATGTACGGGTCCAGTTTTGTCTTCTACTTGTGGTTATCCAATTCTCCCAACACCATTTATTAAATAGGGATTCTTTTCCCCAGTGTATGTTCTTGTTTGGATTAACAAAGATCAGGTGGCTGTAAGATGTTAGTTTCATCTCATGGTTTTCTATTCAGTTCCAAATGTCAGTGTCTCTATTTTTGTGCCAATATGATGCTGTTTGGGTCACTATGGCCTTGTAGTATGGCCAAAAGTCTGGTAGGGTGATACTCTCACTTTGTCTTTATTAATAAGTATTACTTTGGCTATACAGGATTTCTTCTGGTTCCATACAAAAAAAAAGAATTATTTTTACCAAATCTTGAAAGTATGATGTTGGTATTTTAATGGGGATTGCACTGAATCTGTAGATTGCTTTGGGTAGTATAGACATTTTCACAATGTTGATTCTTCCCGGCCATGAGCATGGTATGTTCTTCCATTTGTTAATATCTTTTGCTATTTCTTTTCTTTTCTTAGGGTTTCATAATCTTTATTGTAGAGGTCCTTTCCCTTTTTTCTTATGTATATTCCTAGGTATTTCATTTTTTTTGAAGCTACTATGAAGGGAATTGTGTCCTTGATTAGTTCCCATCTTGGCTGTCATTGACATATACAAAGGCTACTGATTTGAGGACATTGATTTTATATCTTGAGATATTGCTGTATTTTTTATCACTTATAGGAGTCTTGGAGTTGAGTCTTTGGGGTTCTGTAAGTATAAGATCATATCATCTGCAAAGAGCTGAACTGAAAAAAAGGCTTCCTCCCATCCAGGACCTCAGTGGAGGGTCTGCTAATCATAGCAGGTCACAATCGCTTGCCTAATTCTTCAGATTTCTACCGCTCTGGATCAGATGCTCTATCCAGCTCATCACCTCACTGTGCTCCCTGAGCTGTAAGACTGGGTAAGATTCCCTACTAGGTATGGCTAGGTTCTCTGTTTTTCCTTAGTTGTTCTAGGAAAGCCCAGCTGAATGATCCTTCTGGTCCATCTTGTTATGCCCCTAATTTTTCTAATTTTTAATTTTTATAGATACTGCATATGTAATAGTTATATATATTTATGGGATATATGTGATATTTTGATTTAACAAATAGTAATCACATCAGGGTAATTGGGATATCCATTATCTCAAATGCTTGCCATTTCTTTGTGTTCAATAAATTCCAACTATACTAATCTTGTATTTTAAAAGATGCAATAAATTAGTGTTAACTATAGTCACTGTATATGCTACTGAACTTCAGATGTTAATACTTTTATCTAAGTATATTTTTAATCCATTAATTAACCCTATTTTATCCCCTTTCTCTTCTACACTTCCCAGCCCTTAGAAACCATCATTCTACTGTCTATTGCCATGACATCAATTTGTTTAGCCCCCACACGTAAGCAAGAAAATGAGATTTGTTTTTATGTGCCTAACATTTTCACTTAACATAATATCTTCCAATTTCATCTATAGTGTTGAAAAATAACAGGACTGCATCTTTTTAATGGGAGCATAATATCCCATTGTGTATATGTACCACATTTTCATAAATGTATTAATTCACTGATAGATACTTAGGTTGATTGGCTATTTTAAATAGTATTGCAATAAACACAGGAGTGCATATAATTCTTTAAAATATAATTTTTCTTGCTTTAGATATATACCCAGTAGTGGTATTGATGGATTATTAGGCATCCAAATCTTGACTTTTCAATTATAATTATTTGTTTCATATCACTAATATCTGAGAAAATATTTTTTCTGGAAATCTTATGACAACCAAAGAATATCTTTATAATGGTTCCACTCACGAAATATGTATAAAATGTCTTATATATATTTCTTAAGTTATTCATTGTAACATTAATAGACATAGAACGATATGAGGATCCTAGTTAGATAGCACAATGTTGGGATTGTTATCCAGTACATTAGTTAGAACTCTTTTGGTTTTAAACAAGACACTTATTTACACTAATTGATGCAAAAATGAGTTTATAAAAAGAATTCATCATGTGTATCAAAACTTACTCCTAGGTCAAATATCTCAACTTGGGAGTAGAATTGTTAATATTACCTTTCTCATTATACACAGCAATTGTTAATACAGGGCATTTTAGAGTATCTGCATCTTGGGGTGGGGTGTGTATTTTTAATATCTAAAGTGTAGGGAATGTGTAATTATCTATTATATGCAGGATTAGTTCGATAAATTTCTCTTTGCTAGAAAAGCATTTTCCAGATTTGTTTTGATTTGTTTTATTATTATTACTTGAAGAAATAGTTATTATTGTGGGGAATTGACTTATTTTCTCTGTGCTTCATCATCCCATTTCTTTAATATGCCTCCTCACCCTTAATTCCACCATAACTGCTGGTACCTGAGATTTTACTGTTGCAGTTTCATGCCCAGAAAATCCAGACAATGCATCTGATTGTTCTCCCTAGAACTCTTAAGCAGCAAAGTATTTCAACAGAGTATTGATTTAACTGTTGAACATAGGCGTGTCTGCCAAACCATTTCCCTGAATATTGGTATTCTCTTTGCTCAGATAAAATGATCTACGCTAGAGTACACAAGTCAAATTCTTGTATGCCTCCCTAAGATTGTTTTTTTCCCCAGAGTCTGACTTATTCTTTCTGGGAAATCAATCCCGTGTTTCATCACTTTTAGCACTACCAGCAGTGGCGGTAACAGGTATGTCACAGGTGGTCCCTCTGATGTCTGCCAGCTGTTATTGTGGCCAGCTGCAGTAAGAAAGACCACATGCCTCTACGCTGGACATGTGAACTCCACCACAATGGCTATTTATATTATTTGTGTGATTATGTGTGTATAGAATACACACGTAATCCAAATATACATTAACTAGATTTATATCAATTTAGGTATAATAGAAGAATTTCTCCCAAATGCTACAATGTGATTTATCTTACATATCTACTACTTTTAGAAAAGCACATGTTTCAGCCTTTTCTGTAAGACATTAATCTGGCTGGCAGAGTCTGATTATGTAGCAACTGGGCTTAGTTCCCCCAAAGAAGGCTGCTCTGACAGACCTGTTTGCAGTGTGTTCTGGATCAGCGCTCACAGGGAACAAGTTCTCTCGCTGAGTGCCTTCTCTCACCAAAATGACATCAGCTGTTAGATAAATGTGTCAGTGGAAATTAGGGTGGTTTCATAGAAATCTCCAGAAACTCCTCTCATGAATATATTAATAGAATGCCCATGGTGGAAACCTAATCTGTATTTCTTATGGAAGTAGGAATTGTTAGAGAATAAGTGCTATTTGATGCCTTGTCAATTATGGGCATATAAAATGGCAAATATCCATAGAAACTCTTTTCCCAAAGCTGTAGTGTTAAGCTTTATTTCTTTTTGGTAAAAAGCAGAACTAACAAAATTCTGGAATTCAAGGCTTCTATTTTTACATAAGCCTACTGGCCTACTGGCTTATACATAGTATGAAACAATTTTGCAAATAAAGTTATCTTTTGATTTGCCAACATTTATGTGATCAATTCTAAAAAGACTTCTTATTTTTTACAAACATTTCTACTAACAATGACAAATATGAGTAGAACTTCAGTTATAATTATGTGAATAAAATAATTGGTATATTATGAGGTTTACTTTGGAAAGGAAAAAGAAAGGCTTCCTTTGATCAATAAGGGGCTCAACTACATATAGAAAATCATCCTGCTAATAACCATAGGAAAACAGGAGGTGAAACATTGGCAATAAAAAGACAGTAATTGCCTGTTTTATGATGCAAGCAGTTCCTTTCTTTGATCACAGGAGAGCACTGTTCATCTATGAAACGTTTTGTTTAAAGGAAATAACTAGAGTCTTTGTTATCCAGAAGAGGCCTGATGTGGCAAATTATATAGCCCTTATTACTGAATCATAGCTATAAAAAAGAAACACATTCGTCTCATTGAAAAATAGGTATATTTGTACAAGACTTTGTAAGCTGTCAGTGTGCTAGTCTTGAAATCAACTGGCAAAGATATGAATCGTTCTGATGTGAAGAGGCAAGATTCTGAAAGCCCCCAATAATATGTAAGATGCCTTTCCTTGGGCAGCACCTGTGGCTCAGTGAGTAGGGCGCCGGCCCCATATGCCAGAGGTGGTGGGTTTGAACTCAGCCCTGGCCAAAAACTGCAAAAAAAAAAAAAAAAAAAAAAAAAAAAAAAAAAATCCCTTTCCTCTCAGAAAGAAAATGGCATCATGCTTTATAATTGAAGTGTTTCATTTCAGAAGTGATCTCCGAGAAGCTGAAACCAATAACATTTAACGTAAGTATTCAAAAAATATAAGTACCCCAAACAACCTATGAAAGATTTCTGTGAGTGCAGGATATATGTGTACGTTTCTTAGTCGGGTCAGGTGAGACAGTAGTATTTCAAACTATTTGTTTTTCCTTTCCAAGAGTAGGAAATTTGAGGAAATGTGTAGTTATTTCTCATGAGGGCAATTATCGAGAGATCTGATCATTTTTCACGGGAGTCAGGACAAGGAATATATATCAAGTATTATTTATATCAATTTTATTTAAAAAATTACTGTATTTCATTATCATATAGTTTGCAGGTGGCAATGAAACCAAGGGTTTAATTTGGTGCTTTACACTTACTACCAAAATATATATAGAGAGAAGTTAATTGTTTTTCTTTTCTTTATCACTTGCTAAAGTTAAGTTCAAATTTACCCTTTGTGATTGGAAGCTTAGTGATAGAGATGGCCAGGGTGGTACCATTTCCATATTTCTTTCTCCCCATCCTAACCTTTCCCCCTTTTTCTCCTTATTGATTTCTTTTGCCTAGATTTCAAGCTTGTATGGCTTCAAAATCATTTTTTAAAAATTTAAAATAGGCATTGATGTTTATTAATAACTCAGCTGGTAAGAATCTATATTCTCCTTCTCTAACTGGAAATTCCCAGGAGCATGGGGGGTGGGTGGGAAGTGTCTTTTAGAATTCTCTGAAGTACCTTTTGAAATAAAGAAACATACAAACCAGGTAGAAAAGATGAAACTTCTTGCTATTTTGAAATGATCACTCTGATCATTTTCTAGTTTTCTAGTCCCCCTGATTCATTCATACAAGTAGTACCAAACAGTGAGCTTCAATTATGTTTTTCCAAGATTAATTGGCCTCAAATATTTTATTAGCCATATTTCACATATTTGTGAATTTGGAAGCACCTAGAGTATTCATTTTTAAATTTTTTGGCCAGACATCTCATCTTGGGTCGATATAATCTGAGAGCAGTAGATGGAAAACGTCTGTTGAAAATGTTTTATGTAGCATAGAATAATCGAGGCTTCACCATGATATAAAATAATTAGGAAAAAAAGTAGAAGGCAAAAATCTATAACTAAAATGGAATATATTTTTTAAAAAATACACTTCATGCTCCTTTTTGGACATCTCTTATAACTGATTTCTAGTTGTGCCTGTCAGCAGATGACATCATCAGATTGTGGGCCCATTTTTCTTTTTAAAGGACAATGACTTATATACTAAATGGAGTGTCTTAACATTTTGGAACCATAAAAATGAAATCCTTCTAATGTTTTCTTACTTTGACTTTATAGTGCTTTTTCAAAATAATAGTGAGTTAGATCTTTAAAATTGAGTTATTGAGTCAAATCTGGCTCTCTTAAGGTAAATTATTGTCTTTGAACAACTTTTATTTAAGAAAAAGAGTGTCATGGACCACCCTGTGCTTAAATTTTGATTTAGGGCTGTCAGAGATTAGTTCATACTAAAATAACAGCTTTCTGTATTTGTCTTTTATATGTCACATCTAGCATCTGCAATCTTAGGGTCCTGTTTTATTTTCTCTTTTAAAATGCTCAATGTATTTGAAATGTCATACTGAATATTAGTCTGCATCATTTACTGTTTAATTTGTAGTGTAGATTCCAAGAAATCAGAGCTCACAAAAATGGATTTAAGACTATAGACTGGACTCCTATTTTATCAAGAGACTTTTCGTGCTCATAGAATCAGTAGGAAGGATGGAATCTCAGACTAAGGGGTATGCAACTGGAACCAAAATGTTCGCAATTACATCTAAGAAATGGTACAGGTTAGTCACCCTGGTGACACGATCAGTATCAGTCAAGGAGGATTCACCATCAACACTTCCAGCTATAGAACCTGGACAATATCACTACCTCCAGGCACCCACTACTCATGTCTCTCTTTCCTGCTTTGTTTGAGGACATTTGATTGGTGAGTCTAGGCCATATGCTTGTTAACTATGCGCCTTGGAATTTCAAACATGAGTTTCTGGCACTTTAAGATCCTATGGTGTGTAAAAACATTCAAAAGGTGGGTTTCTTCGCAAAACATTGGAAAAGGATTCAACTAATAACCAATCAAAAAAAAGTGATATGTGTCTATTCACTCTCGTATTCTTACCTGTCTTTATAATGACCATTGGTGATGAGGTATTGGCTATTATTGTCAGATAAGGTCAGGATAATTGTATAAGATATGGTTATATGTTGGCTTGGTGCCTGTAGCAGAGTGGTTACGGCACCAGTCCCATGCATCAAGGCTGGCAGGTTCAAACCCATTCAGGGCCAGCTAAACAACAATGACAATTACAACAAAAAAATAGCCAGGCATTGTGGTGGGTGCCTGTAGTCCCAGCTACTTGGGAGGCTGAGGCAAGAGAATCGCTTAAGCCCAAGAGTTGGAGGTTGCTATGAGCTGTGACACCATGGCACTCTGCTGAGGGAGACAAAGTGAGACAGAAAAAAAAAAAAAAAAAAAAAAAAAGAGTTATGGTTATATGAAATTTCTTTTGGGGGGAATACTGAGATATTAAATGTAAATATTATTATAATAATGAGCTATTGTGTTAAAATGTTTTCAAAACAATATTTAATACATTAAAAATATATTACAATCTTTTTGATCCTTTAATAGTGAGTGATGAACTATTATAATTCTTGGAAAAAGTGTAAACATCCAAGGAAACAAAAAAGGAGAAAGATTTCTAGAATACAAATGGGGTTTATAGATTATGGCAACAGCTGATTATTATATTATAAAAACTATATGTTAAAGGCAAACATGGATACTGTTCTAGGTCTTGAGAAAGGGAAGAAGGCAAGATTTTTCTATATTCATTGCGTTGATTCTGTAAAACAAGCTTCTACTCTTAAAATATAAATGGAGTTAGTTTCCCTTTGAAGTTCTTCAGTGTACTCAGATGTAGACTATAAATATACTTTCAAAGCACTTTTTCAACACTAGAGTCTCAGTCTGTCTCCACAAGAAGTGTAGATAGGAGAAAAAGAAGAGGAGAGTTTTATAGTCTTCACAGTCTTCTCTAACCGAAAAGTGGAGCCTAGGGTTGAGTTACTAGTCCCAGTGGAGGACGGCTTCAATTCCCACTGATGCGACTACATCCAAACTCAGCACCAAACAGAAGCTGTTGCATACCTGCAAACAGTTCAACATAGCTTGGCCTGAGCGTCACTGATGAAAAATGTACTGGGAACTAGGGAGACCCTAGCTGCTCGCAGTAGCTTAGGCTTTGCCCATGTAAAACAGCAGTACAGGTAAATAAATAAGAAAGGTCCACACTTCGTCATGTTTTAAACTACATAAGCAATATGGGAATGATCCTGCTTTAGAAACCATTGTGGAAATATGGTTTCTGGTACATTGTGCTGCTAACCTGTTGAATTTAAACATGAATCTTTTGTGTTGTCAGTTTTTCTACATGCAAATGGTAACCATACCTTGAGCACTAGCCATTCCCCACACAAAATTTGTATTTGGATCTGCTTCCTGTGACCAGTAGTACAACCCTGCAGTCAGCATTCTTTTTTCTTTTTATAGGACTGTATACTTTTATTTGCCTCAAGCAAAGTAACAAGTGGTTACTTTCAAGTCTGAATTTCAGTATCATGTACAAATTAAATATATACTTATCTTTGTATTTACAGGCAAATTTTTTGGCAGTGGGTCAGTTGTAGAGCTCTTAGAAACAAAGATACAATTTTTAAATATAAAGATGACTTAATTAAACAAATTTATAAGTGCCTACTATGTATAAAGTAGTATAAATTATAAAAAATAATGACCTATTGTAAGAATTTCAAGGTGAAAAGTCTCAGGCTAAATCTGCTTTTCTCTTTTAGTGTGTGGTATTAAGTAAGTTACTTATTTGCTCTCGACCTGACTTCCAAAATTTGTGAAGTGGATTAATAAAAACAGATTATATTAAAATAAAGAAAGGTTTAAATTTTAGAAGCTCTTTAGAAGCTCAAAATCACTATGAAAGTGTTACATTATTACCAATTAAGATAAAAATAAATGCTATAGAAGTCAGGAAAAATATTACTCCTATTTTTTGAATGCTTGCAATGTTTGGTATGATAAAACATTAATGTAATGAGATAATGAAGCAAGGGGATTCTCTTTTAGTAGAGTGAAAAGCAAAACAAAATCATGATTACTATCAGGGACGATAATCAGGGTCATCGAGTTGTGTGTTATTTAGTATTTATAATGACATTTTAAAAAACCTTCAGTGAATGGAAGTCTCACAGTAGCAGAGGAAATGTTACGGCCTGCCAGACAAGTCCTATTTAGAGCCACATCCCTGGGTCAAACACCCTGGGTTTCAAATCCTGGATCTACCACTAACTACGAAATCTTTGCTAAATCTCTTCATGTTGTTTGGCCTCAGTTTCTTCATCTGTAAAGTGGACTAATACTAGTACCTTGCTTACAGGTTTGTCCGAAATTAAATAGAGCAATTAACTTGTTAAAAAGTCCCCCACCCCAGAACATGGGACATAGAACTCGTAGGTAGTAATTTTAGCATTGTCATAACTATGTATTTGGTATCGCCCAGACGTCTGTTTAGTTTTCTAAGATATTGGAGTTTATTCCCATTATACTTTATAGCTTATTTTTCTTTATACTGGCTTAAAATGGAAATGCACGGAATTTCTTTGCAGTGATTGATGAGGATTTTTCCTTTAAAAATTTTTCCCTTTGTGTTCTTTGCCTCCCTTTTCCTCTCCGTCATCCCTTCCTTTCTTCCTTCCTTCCACATAGCTCTCTTAGAAAGGCCAAATACGATTATAAATCATTCCTAACAACTATGTGGGGGTAGTGGAAAGACATCTCAAATCATGTTTGTTTTTTTTTTTAATTTCAATAGTTTGCGGGGGTACAGGTGGATTTTTGATACACACATGAATTGTATAGTGGTGAAGTTAGGGCTGTTAGTGCATCTGCCACTGAAATAGCATACATTGTACCCGATGGGTAATTTTATCTTTCACCTAACTTTCACCATCTCCTCTGCCAAGTCTGCAAAGTCCATTATGCTCCTCTGAATGACGTGTATACCCATTGTTCAGCTCCCACGTACAAGTACATGCAATGTAACTTTTCCATTCCTGAGATACCACTTAGAGCAATGGCTTCCAGTTTGTCCAAGTTGCTGTGAAAGGCATTAATTATTTCATTCATTTTATGACTGATTCGCATTCCATGATGTATTTATACCATATTTTCTTTATGCACTCTTCTGTTGATGGGCACTTAAGTTGATTCCATATTATTGTACTTGTGAATCGTGCTACCATAAACATACATATGTGTATGTCTTTTTACTAAGATGACTTATTTTTCTTTGGGAAGATATTCATTAGTGGGATTGCTGGTTTAAGTGGTAGGTCTACTGTTCGTTCTTTGAGGAGTTTCTATGCTGTTTTCCATAGATGTTGTACTAATTTACATTCTCACCAGCAGTGTATATGCTTTTCCTTTTCACTGAACCAGTGCCAACTTCTATTGCTTTTGACATTTTAATAATGGCCATACCAACAGGGTAAGGTGGCATATCATTGTGGTTTTAATTTGCATTTCCTTGATGATTAGGGATGTTGAGCATTTTTTCATATGTTTGTTGGCTATTCGTATGTTCAAAAATATCTGTTCATATCTTTTGCCTACTTTTTTAAAATTTCAAAGTATTAATAAAAGTGCATACATGTTTTTGTCACATGGATATCTTGTATAAGGCTTAAGTTAGGGCTTTGGGTGTTCTCATCATCAGAATAGTGTTCATTATCCCTAACAGGTATATTTTTATCTCACACTGATCCTCCTACCCTCCACCCTTCTCGATCTCTCATGTCATCTTTATTGCTTTGAGTCTGTGTGTACCCATTAGCTCCCAGTTGTTAATGAGAACATATGGATTTTCCATTCCTGAGATACATCACTTAGGATAATATTCACCAGTCCACCCAAACTGCTGTCTATTATTTCAGTCCTTCTTATGGCTGACTAGTCTTCATGTTTATGTGTGAATTGTTTTATTTATTTATTTTTATTAAGTCAAATATACATAGATCATGAATACATTTATGCATACGTGGGGTACAATGCGTTGATTTTTTTTTTAAATACAATCTGATGGGGTTACATCAAACCAATCAACATAGCTTTCGCCTCATTTATTTGATTATTGTGTTAAGACATTTCTTTTCTATACTTGACAGATTTGACTTGTACCCTTGCAATATGCTCCATAGGTTTGGTCCTGCCTTTTACCCTCCCTCTATCTCATGCTGTGATAGGTATTCAAGTGCAGGTATCTTTTTGATAAAATGACTTTCCTTTCTGTGGGTAGATATGTAGAAGTTGAATTGTTGGATTGAATGGCAGGTCTATATTTAATTTTTTGAGGAATATTCATATTGTCTTCCATAGGGGTTGTACTAATTTGCAGTCCCACCAATAGTGTAGAAGCATTCCTATTTCTCTGCATCAATGCAGGCATTTATTGTTTTTTGACTTTTGATAATAGCCATTATGATGGGATAAAGTGGTATCTTTTGTTTTTCCAATTTTTTTTTCTGATTTGTTTCAGTTCTTTATAGATTCTAGGCATCAGTCCTTTGTTGGATATATAGTTTGTGAACACTTTTCTACCATACTGCAGGTTGTGTCTTTACTCTGTTGTTTATTTCTTGTGCCATGCAAAACCTTTTCACTTGAATTAAGTCTCATTTGTTTTTCTTTGTTATTACTATATTTCCTTTAGGGGCTATAGTCATAAATTTGTTGCATAGGCCAATGTTCAAAAGAGTTCTTCCTGAATTTTCTTCTAGGGATTTTATGCTGTCAGGTCTTATATTTCAGTCTTTAATCCATCTTCACTTAATTTTTATGTATGGTGAGAGATAGGAATTTGATTTCATTCATTCACATGCGTGTCTCCAGTTTTCCCAGCACCATTTGTTGAATAGGAGGTTCTTTCCCCAGATTATGTATTTGTTCAGTTTGTCAAAGATCAGTTAATTATAGGTGTAGGGTTTTATTTCTTAATTCTCAATTTTGTTGCATTCATTTATGTGTCTACTTATAGACCAGTACAATGCTATTTTGGTTACTATAGCCTTGCAGAATAATTTGAAGAAGATGATATTTTGTACAACACCTCCAGATTTGTGCTTTTTGCTTAGAATATCTTTGGGTATTCCAGCTCTTTTTTGGTTCCATATGAAATTTAAGATTGTTTTTTATAATTCTATAAAAAATGGCTTGGCATTTTGATGATAATTGTATTGGATCTTTAGATCCCTTTGGGAAGTATGGCCCTTTTAATAGTGTGTGTTCTTCCAATCCCTGAATATGGGATGTTTACCATTTCTTTGTGTTATCAATAATTTCTTTCATCAGTGTTTCTTTCACATCTGTTCTCTTTACAGGGATCTTTTATCTCCTTGGTTAAGTTTATTCCTAGGTATTTTATATCTTGATAGTTTGGCTGTTATAAGTGTATGAAGATACACTTAATTTGTGAACCTTAATTTTATAACCTGAGTGTTTATAAAAGAGATTTGTCAATTTTAGGGGTCTTTCGGAGGAATCTTTAGGGTTTTCTAGATACAAGATCATATCACTAGTAAACAGGGATCATGCAATACATGATTGCTGTTTTTTCCCCAGTTGAATACTTTTGATTTCTTTCTCTTGCTTGATTGTTCTGGCTAGGACTTTCAGTACTATGTTAGATAGAAGTGGTATAAGTGGGCATCTTTCTCTTGTTCCAGTTCTTAAAGACAACACTTTCAACTTTATACCATTCAGGATGAATGTCAGTTTGTCAGATATGGCCTTTGTTATTTTGAAGTCTGTTCCTTCTATTCTTAGTTTGTTAAGAGGTTTTATCATGAAGGGGTCTGAAGTTTATAAAGTCTTTTTTCCTCATCTATTGAAATGACTATATGGTTTTGTTTTTAGTTGTGTTTATGTGATAAATCACATTTATTGATTTGCATATGTTGAACCATCTTTGTATCCCTGGGATTAAAAACCATTTCATAGTGGTGAATTATTATTATTATTATTATTATTATTGTTTTGATGTGCTGTTGAACTCTATTTGCTAGTGTTTTTGGTGAGGATATTTCCATTTGTATTCATCAGGGATATTTATCTATAGTTTATTTTTTTCTTTGATACCTTTTCTGATTTTGGTATCAGGCTCATACTAGCTTCATAGAATGAGTTCAGTAAGGCTCCCTCCTCTGTGTTTTGGAACAATTTCAGAAGGGTAGGTACAAATATTTTCTTTGTATGTATGGTAGAATTTGGCTATGGTCTTTTGTCAAATCATGTTTTTGAGCAACTTTAGACAAATTACTTTATTTCCTCTGACCTCACCTTTTTTATCTGTAATATGTTAAAAAAATACCAATTTGGGAGTAAATGTGTATAAACTGCAAGACAGATAGAAGCCACTCTGAAAACTGTGGCTATTATTTTTTCAGTGTTTTTGAATACCTAGACTCTTTTTCTGAGTTTTAAAAAGTAGGTTATCACATGGTATAATGGAATATTAATGCTTTTAGAACTTTTGTAATTTTTGTAATTGATTATCCGTTTGTATTTGTCTTGGGTGCTTAAAGTGGTGGTATAATCAGGACACCGTGGAAGCCTGTGTCTTCCCTATACTTGGGATGCTTCACTCAGGACTGTATTAATAGTATCCTGGATCTTATGCCTGGGCATCCAGAAGGCAGCTCCTTTTGGAAACAATTAGACATTTTTCAAAGGAGTACATTATAGTGTAACCTTGTACTGTTGTTGCAAGATGAAGTTTTTCATGGCATTTCTTGTCTATTTAATCTATGTTTAGCTAAAATCTGTCCTGGACTTCAGAATGTTCTTCTTCAAATTTGCAAAAGTCCCTGTAAGTCAATGAAGGATGCTTTTTAACTTTTTTCCAAATTGTTCCATTTCAGTATTGCCACAGACCTTACGTTGCTATTAGGTAATTCTGAAATACCATGAAGTACATTTCCTTTGATCATGTTATAGGGTGACCATCTAACTTCTACTTCATTATGAGGGCTGCCAGCAGTCTGAGCATGCCATGCAGAACTAGAGCAGTGACTTCTCATAGTAGGGTTTCTATTTTAGATTCTATTTTACAATGATGAATTTGCATTTTATATTCTCTAAGAAAATAAGTGCAGTTTAGTTGTATCAGGAAAAAAGCATTTTTAGAATGAAATTGTAGTTAATGACTAGCTTCCCACTTACAGCACTGGTTTAAAGCATTTCCCCCATGTGTTATAATTGCATAATTAAATTTTTAGAAAATAGAGAATAAGCATATTATGCATACTTTAATAAACCCCTAAAGCCGGCATTGTGTAATAGAAATGTGCAGACCTTCTTGACCTTCAATGTATCTTATTTAAATTGACTTTTAACCTTTAAGAACTGCTAATAATACTGTAAGAATAAAACTATCAATTAGAAGAATAAGATAAATTTGTAATAATATTTACTGGTCCTTTGGAATAGTTAAATCATGTAGAGCAGATATATTAAGTGTAAGGAACATACCAGGTAACTGGTATCCTAATACTGGTGCTAGTGAGTCACAGTACTTGGTATGGACTTTCCATAGGCAGACACTCTACTTCAGATATCTAGATATGCTCATGTTCTAAACAGACAGAAGTAAGGTACAAGGGGTTTCATTTGTATATTTGAAATTTGTATTTTCATTAACAAGAATATTTCCATTATAATGTATAATTTATGAATGGTGGAGAATTAATTTGTTATTCCAAACTAGTGTGATATGAAATATAGTTTTCATTTATTTCTGAATCTACTTCTTGTGATGGGCTTCATTTAAACTCATTTCCTTCTGACAATATATGTAGGAAAGAGGCCATGCTTATTGTTGAATAGATTTTTAGCGAATGAAATGCAGATGAAAATAGGAAAACATTTGCTTTTTTATCTTGAATGGTGTCCAGTAGCTTTCCTTAATAGCTGTCTATTACTCCTATAACAGATTATTTCTGGGAAACCTAGAAACCTAGGCTAATGGTCAAAAGTCAGCTCTTCTGAATTCATCAACATGAACGTAGGGATGGAGAAGACATAGGAATTCTGCTCACTATTACGTTGACTAACTGATCTTTACTATTCTTAATAGTTGAAGGTAGCAAAAAATAAAGCCTGTGAGGCAAGGAAGTTGTTAGAAGAATGTCAGCTATTTGTCATCTTGAGACATCTCTTTGTTATTTTAGTTTTTAAGCACTATGAGATAATTAGAGTTTAAGAGAACTGTAGTTCAATGATCTGTTCCCCTGGAAGCAGACCTGCAGGTGGCTATGTTCTTCCCTCTTTTTTTGCTTATATTTCTCAAGAATAAAACAGAATATGCAGGGAATGCAAAAATCCTAAGGTAGAAAAAAACCTCCTGAAATAGCCTGGAACTTGTTCCTGTTCCTTTTTGGGAATATTACATCTTTAGTTAGAGAGGAACTTCCCTGGACTGCCCAAGCTTTTTTCCTCTCTCCCCTAAAAGCTGAATGTTCTTGAAGCTTTGCCAAGTGAATCCGTCTTCCCCGAGGTACATGTATATAATCCAGGGTGGACTATCTTTCAGGGCCCGTTAGCTGTGATGTGAGTGAACATTTGCAGTTGAGAATTCAGTCACACAGGATCAGCTTTCCAAGCCCCAGGGACTGGCTCATGATGGATCCTAAGCTTCCTGTTTCTTACTGCCTAACTGCGAGTAGTAAATCCGCTTCACGTAACTTACAGTATAGACTGGGTTCTGTTTCACCAGACACATACAAGTCAGAAACTCAAACACACTGAACTTACTCTGCGCCCTCTACCGCTGTGGTCCCTAACCCCTGGCCATAAGCCTGTACAGACCCATAGGCTATTAGGAATCAGGCTGCACTGCGGGAGGTGAATGGCAGGTGAGAAAAGACAGCTTCATAAATACTAACACCTGCTCTCCATTGCTCCCCATGGCTTGCAACACCACTGGAGCCTGTCTCCTGTCACATCAGTGGCAGCATTAGATTCTCGTAGGAGCACGGACCCTGCTGTTAACTGCACCTGTGAGGGATCTAGGTTGTGAGCTCCTTATGAGAATCTAGATTTTCAACCTGTGGGTTTATCTGTATTAAAGGGTTGCAACATTAGGAAGGTTGAGGACCACTGACTGACCATCTGAGGTGGGGCTGAGGCTATGCTTCTGCTGCTGGGGCCATCTAATTGTAAGAAAACAAGCTCAGGGCTCCCATTGATTGTGCCTTATGGCAAGTTGTATAATTATTTTATTATATATCATAATGGAATAATAGAAATAAAGTGTACAATAAATGTGCTTGATCCATCCCCAAATCATTCCCCCATCCATGGAAAATTGTTTTCCATGAGGGTCCCCGGTACCAAAAGGTTTGGGGACCACTTCACACCCTAAGCTCTTCACTTCCTATAATCCTTCTATCAAGACAGTACCCTTCCTTATATGGTTACTTTTCCAGGTGTAGTTATTGGGATAGGCACATTTTTGTGTTTACTTGTTACAAAGGTTTAAGGTTTCTAGCTTGTTTGTTTCTCCGACATCTTGACATGAGATCTTTGGGAAGAGATGTGCTGACAGTGAAGTTTCTCTGTGGCATAATGCCAGTGCTCACTGCCCTCACCATTAATGTAGGCCTGTTGGAACAACAGAGAAAAACAAGTAAAGGATGCAGGCAATCTGTGCTCAGCACCATGGAGAACTCTCTGGAAGGCTTCAACACCCTACTGGGGTGAGTGTATCATGCCCATATACACACACCTGTATGAATATGCATATGTAAACACACACAGATGCAATTACATACTACCCATCAACTTATATATACACATCTGCATATAAATATGCACATATAAATATATACATATTCTGTACATGTAATTAATTTATATATGAACTGATTCACAGATAATTTTCGGATGGATTAAGGGTTAGCAAGGGCTACCTTATGAATATGAGATGATTTGCACTGATGTCATGTTTTACTCTTCACCAAATTATCTCCCCCAGGATAAAACAGCTTAGAGCTTTATAACTTTATCATTCTTTATTTACCATAGCACTGCCTCTAGATATATAGAACCCATGTTCTCTTTTTAATACAGCCATAATGGGCCATCTGTCAATAAAATTTTAATTGGAATTATTTTGTGTAATCTCCTTTCTCTATGGAATCTGGCTAATAAGAAAACAATGATTAACAAGTTTTATGAGATTAATTTAGTTCTCTGCTATATAATACAAATCATTAAAGGAAAAATAATTCCAATAGTCACAACACATTACTGTAGCTTGAATGAACTGGTGCATTGAAAATATCTAGTGACTGCCTAACAAAGGAGTAATACTTACTACTGAAGAGTCTTAAAAGATCTTCTATTTGCTTTATTTCTTCCCTATTTCAACCATTTGAGAGTTGTGAAAGTCTGCCCATGCTGATTTGCATACGAGGGTTGCTATAGTAACCTTTGAACATGATACCAGAGGCAAACCTACTAATGGAAACCTTTATCTTTACGAGAGCAATGTGCTTTATAGGTTCTGAGAGTTATGTGTCATTTATGTCCTCCAGGTGTATGGCTGCATTATGAAGTCAGAATAGTTTAACTTTGAGATTACAGTATTTTATGAAGCACTCTATTTTTTGAAAAAGTAAAAGTGATGACTTCATCTTTGGTTTATTCTCTTAGAAAGTGGGATCAAATATGACATGAATATTATTTTAAATGCCCTAGGAATTTAGCATACCAATAAAAGTTTTTTCTTTTTCAGTTTTCAGAATTTACTGAATACTATTTACCCTTACTTTTCAACACTATTGTTATTAAAAGTCAAATGGAGACTTAAATTATAGAGCTTTGTAATTCAAGCAAAAAAATGAATTTTTGCCTTTTGTCTCTATGTTTTTTAAACACTCAATTTTCATTGCATTTGGATGGTGTATAAGTAGACAAACTGTAATTAGATACAATAAACCAGTTGATCTTATAAAAGCCCACTTCTTTAGAATTTCATACATTATATAGTAATTAATGCTTATTCTTCAAGATTTTGTTATTTAAATACAAACAGCACTGTATAGTCATAAGAGACAGTGGTCTGCCTCAAGTCCCCAGATATGGTAAGCACATTGCTTCTATCTCTGGATCTTTGGTTGTCAACCACTTCCTCCATGGAGCATCCCAATCACTGTGCTTCAAAATCACTATATGTCACTCTTATGATTTATCCTTGAAATTTCAGCTTGACTTCCACCATTGCAAAGCAAGAGTTTCATTCAACAAACCTTTCACCTACTCTAAACTCATATGGTGCGTATAGTCTTTAACAATCATTTGGTATCTGTAATATTTGGAATTCTTGAAAGCATTGGATTATAGAGATACTAGGCCAAGGGTCTGATATCAGCTGGGATTGGAAATTCTTGTCTGACTCATGTTAGAAGCTTCTTTTGTCATTCGTGACATATGGACTTTGATGCTTTCATTCCTAATAAACATACAAGATTTAAATGTAGGTATTCTTTGTTCATACAAATGTGGTTGCATAAATTTATGTTGGCATTACTTGTGCTTGATTCCTTCTAGAGAAGTTTCTGGTGGGACTAGACCCTGCCCTTGACTGTTGCTTCTAATTTCCTAAGGAATTCATATCCTTACCAATCCCATTCCCAGAGTTTTCCATTTGGATCTTGTTGGTAAAGAAATCACACTCCTGAATGATGGTTATGACTGTAATTTTGGACATCCCACTTCCATATGATCTGTTGGGTAATACAGCTAGTCCAGAGTAGAATTAATTTAGATTAGCTGGCTTATTATTCACTAGAATTTTCCAGGACTCTATTATGTTTCTTATTTGGTTCATAACCCCAATTTTAAATTCAAGTTATTCCTTTCCCATCACCATTTTTTGTCAAGCATACAAGAAATAATTCAAGGAGGTAGATTGGCAGGGTCCAAGGGCCTCTGGACCTTGGTTTCACTGCTTGTATTAGGAATATTGCTTGTTTCCTGGGAATTGTATTTCCTGAATAGGGCGTATTATTGTTCCGAAGATGAAAATGGGAACAGTCTTTGTACCCAAATAAAATCCATCAGATAGCAATCTACATGATGTATATTAGTCATGGGATCTAGCACAGGAAAGGAAAACACTGTACAGGCAACACTTCCTGTGACCAATGGCCAGCGTAAAGCACACATAATTTTCATGCCAGGCAAATAGCTAAGAAGACTGGAATAATAATGCAGGCTCACTGTTGCTGAGCAGATTTAGCAGGATGTACTTCTGTGTGGAGATGATTATTTTTGAATTTTTTTAAAATTTAGATTTTTCAGACAACAGGAGGGACTAAGCCAAAAAATAACTCTTTCTGGGGAATTAAAGACTCCAATGCTGGTACAAAATGAGGCAGCAATGATACAAACATGAAGTATCTTTGGTTGACTAATACTAACTTTATTTTACTGGAGATTTGCTTCCTATCTCCTTCATATTAAGCTATAAATGATAATGCTATATCATTAACTGTTATTATCCAAATGACTTAGATTCATGACAATCTCAGAGCTATATGCATGTAAGCTATCAGGATTATTTAGTAGAAATGATACAAACATAATCAATTCTCAATTGCTTGAGAACCATGGGCTGCTTTCCCTTTGCCTGATAGCTGGCTATTTCGTTCAAATCGATTAGAAGAGAATATCTGTGTTTTGTAAATGACATTTTCCACAATAATATATTTTATGAGTTCTTTAAGGTTCATGCTTTTCAAATCTATCACTGATTCAAAATGGGGCTTGTCTGATGATATTGGATGCTATTAACTTTTCAGACTCTTCTGCAATCCTCTAGAATTCTTCATTTCATGATTCTCTTAAAAGACTACAGTTTCTTTAAAATATATATTTATTTTAATAAATCATTTATTAGTTTTTGTGATATTTCCATTTCTATTCCTTTTTTATCTTTCCTACATAGTTTAGTGTTAAAAAAATCACTCAGACACAGACACACTAATTTTTTCATGAAAAAAACAGGAATTAGAAAAAACATTGCTTTTCATACAATTAAAGTATTTAATTTAAATTGAACTAAATTAAGAAGTAGTACTAGGCAATATTAATAATTAGAAAAGAGGTAAATTTGGTTCATTTGGTGCCACTACAATATTGAATATCAAAGTACAGTGATATGCCTTTGGGGGTTAATGATAATATGGAATGATCAAGCAAATATTGAAAGTAATGATTTATTTTCTTCTTTCTTTTCTCCTTTATTTACTTTGTTTTCTTTTTTCCTTCCCCCCTCCCTCCCTTTCTGCTTTTTATTCCTTATTTCTCTTAATTTTTCTTTTAATAGTAAGCATTAGCTTATTTAGTCACATTATTTCATGTGCAAAAGTTGAAAAACAAAGGCCCCAAAGGCATATTTTATTTTTCAAAGTAGACAGAAAAAGAGAAAGCCCTGTAAGATTTTTCCTCCATGAGGCAGAGAAAAAATATTTTGCTATGTGTATCCTCTTTCCATTATGTAACTTGGAATTCATACAATTCTCAACTTTCTTCCCTTCATTTATGTGGAAACAAAGAATAAGTTTCACTATGAAGGGATGTCAGGATAAAATTAACTTCAAAAGCACAATCTATTGACTCTCATTAATTTGGATTATACCAGTTTCAAATTTTAAAGTATTTTGAATTTTTGTTTTCGTAGGGCTTTTATGAAACCTGTGGCCCTCTCTTACATTGATCAAAGCAAGGTGTTCAAGTTACATACACTGGTGATACTTTAGATGCATAGTTCAGGTATAAAGAATTTTAAATTAACAGACCATTTTGGCTTGATAAAAAATCAAGTAGTTTCCCAAATTCAAGCCAATAGTCCTTAGAAACTCTGACTTAGGATTTATCTGCCAGTAGTAACCTATATTTCACTATATCTCTAGGAATCCATTTCACACATACAGAAGGTGCCCATACACATTTCAAAGTAGGAAAAAAGCTGCATGAAAACTGTAATACTCCATATATACCAATAAGAAAAGATGAATACAAGTTGTAATGAGCCCCTCTTGTAACTGCAGAAGCCAAACATGACTTGGTTATTACAGATTGAATATAGTTTTTTCCTATCTTAAAATGTGTATACCTTTTCTCGGCAACCTCTGTATTTATCGAGTACTTACTAAATGCTCAACATTTGCTAAACACTAGCTGTTTCAAGTGTTTTTCCTCCATGAGGAAGAACTCAACTGCATTTAAAATGTTTATTTCACCATTATTTATTCCGTTCTCTGTTCTTAACACTTTTTTAGAAGTGATGATGAGAAGTAACAAGTTTATGATGCTGAATGGTATTTTCTCCGAACTTATGTTCTTCCTGGAACCTCAGAGTGCAAGCTTGGGTCTCTGCAGATGTAATTATTTAAATTATGATGCAGTTACGTGTGAGAACAATAGGTCCTTAACTTAATATAGCTGGTATCCTTCAAAGAGGAGAAGAGGCACAGAGACAGACACACACAAGTAGAATGACATGTATGATAAAACTATAGGCCAAGGATT
Organism: Perodicticus potto; assembly: GCA_963574655.1. Taxonomy (NCBI): domain Eukaryota; kingdom Metazoa; phylum Chordata; class Mammalia; order Primates; family Lorisidae; genus Perodicticus; species Perodicticus potto. The sequence continues at coordinate 21,889 of CAUYRH010046048.1, forward strand.
ATATATAACAAGAATTACAACAACACCAGGAGCTAAAGGAAAGGCAAGAAACAGAACATGCCCTGAGCCTTCACAGAGAGCAAGGCCCAGTTGAAAACTTCAATTTTCAACTTTTAATGTTCCAAATTGTGAAAGAGTAAATTTCAGTTGTTTTAATACCCCACACCAAAAAAAAAATTTATAAATATACTTATTCTACTTTCCAGAAAAACCTTTTTTAGAGGTTTGAATTTATTTTAACAATAGGAACACCAAAATTTCTTTGGTTTGCATTTTAATGATGGATGTAACATAAATGTAAAAAGAGAGAGAATTACTGACAACTTACAAAGTTTTTATAGTGATAACACCAAATGATGTCTTGTTCACAAGAATGGGATATAAGCAGAAAGTGAAACAAATCCAGAATTGGTAAAGAGAGACTTTTCTTGGTTCTAGGAGAAAAAAAGTTTTTAATATTAAAACCGATCTAAAATAAGAGCATGAATTTGAGATGTGAATGTGAATTTCAGAATCTAATTGCTTGAGAGCACTGCATTTGACTACCACTAAGGTCATTAGGTAATAAACCTGCATACAAAGTCTATTTAAATAATTTAGCATTTTTACTGGGTTTATAAATTTTCAACTCAAATTTCCATATCAGAATATAGAGTCAGCAAGCATAAATGGCCTTTAAAAACATTTCAATGAGAAGAACAAAGAAGTAGGAAAAGGAGAAGAAGAAAGCACTGTAGACAAAATTTTATGAACATGTTCTTTGTAAAGGCAAAGAAATAGAAAGGTCCAATAACACTCATTAGTTCATTTAATCATTTATTTTTATTAATTTTACTCAAAATACAGTGTTAGTTTCTGGAAGTCCAAAGATGGACAAAATGTTATTCAGCTCATGACTATTTTACTTTTGATGGAAGAAGACAAACATGTAAGCAGGGCAGGGATTGCAGTGTGATAAGTGCTGATGTAGACGGTAGCACGTTAGCACTAATGTCCAAGGCGGCTCATCCGAGGAACTTCCAATTTATTCTTGCCTGTGATCAAAGCCTTGCTTGAATCAATAATCTCTCAAGTTAATCTTAAAAATATAATATTTGTTGCCTGTAAAGGATAATAGAAGAACAAGGAAGTCATTCAAATAAAGCAAATAACACGTACCTGTCTAGAGTGATTTGACAAGTGGAAAATTTCCATTATGACCAGAGAGTGACGTAAAAGGAATAGAATGATGCAATGAGACCGGTGCAGGTATCAGGGTCCATATTGGAAATCTGGTGGGACATATTAAAGAGTTACAATTTTACCTTGAGATTACCGGGGAAGTGTTTAAGCATTTAATTAATTAATTAATTTACTTATTTATTTGTTTATTTATTTATTTAGAGACAGTCTCACTCTGTTGCCCCCAGTAGAGTGCCCTGGTGTCGTCCTAGCTCATAGCAACCTCAAACTCTTGGGCTGAAGTGGTCCTCCTGCCTCAGCCTCCTGAGTAGCTGAGACTACAGGCACTCGCACAATGCCCAGCTAGTTTTTCTTTGTTTTCTTTTCTTTTTCTTGTTTTTGTTTGCTTGTTTGTTTGTTTGTTTTTGTTTTTGTTTTTTGTTTGCTCACGCTGGTCTTGAACTCCTGAGCTGAAGCAGTCCACTCTCTTGGGCCTCCCAGAGTGCTAGGATGACAAGTGTGAGCCACTGAAGTTGGCCTGTTTAAGCATTTTAAACATAAAAGAAATTTCTCAGATTTGTCATTTGAAAGAATCATGCTGGCTATAGAATAGATTGTGAATTTGAGAGATGTTAGAAGGCAGAAAGACCAGTTAGGAAAATGCTATGTTCATTCATACTAGAGAAAATAGAGGCCTGAATTAAAATAACGGCAGCATGACTGAGGAGACGTGACTATCTTCACTGTACATGGAGAAAACAGGAATATTTAGAGTCTTATAATGATGAGGTTTATGAAAGATGGAAGAGAGATTAAAAAAGTCAGGCAGTTTTTCTCAGTTTCTATCTTCCTTTCTTTCTTTCTTATCTGCCCTATGATACAGAATAAAAAAAGGTATTTGTGAAATGGTTAATTTTTGGGAAAAATTAGCTGGCTGTGACAGTGGATGCCTGTGGTCCCAGCTAACTGTTTCCATCTTCAGTAGAGATGGCATCTCATTCTTGCTCACACTGGTCTTGAACTCCCATACTCAAGTGACTGTCCTGCCTTGGCCTCCCAAAATGTTAGGATTACAGCCTTAGAATTAAAATTTTATTATTATTTTTATTTTTAAGAGACACAGCCTCAGTCTGTTGCCTTGGGGTTGAGTGTGATGGTATCATCATAGCTCACAGCAACATCAAACTCTTGGGATCAGGAGATCCTCCTGCCTCTTCTTCCCGGGTAGCTCCCACCACAACACCCAGCTAGTTTTTTCTATTTTTAGTAGATGGGGTCTTGCTCTTGTTCTGGCTGGTCTGCAACTCCTAAATTCAAGCAATACGCTGCCTTGGCCTCTCAGGGTGCTAAGATTATAGGCATGATCACTGCACCCAGCCAGAACTAAATTTTTAATAAAATTTGCCAGGAGTTCTTTTTCGTAAAGCATTCACATTGCTAGACATCAAGTTACAGTATTGCGTCTCAGGCAACTGGCATTTTTTTCTGTTATTAATGTCATAGTTAAGGAATTATTTCTATGATTTGACATAATATTATCATATCATAAACCTGAGGTATAAATTATTTCGAACATGTCTATCTCTACTTAATTTCCTTTAAGAAAATGGTGAAATTTAAATGGACAGGACACACATGGCATCACCTATTAATATCATCAGTAATTCAGTTTAGTTCTCATTTGGTATAAAGTATCATTTTCCCTCTGCCAATGTCACTGCATGAGAAAAGCAAAAAATTTTTAGATTATGTATCCTGAGTGCTGTTATTTAAAAATAAGAAATCCCTTTGGAAATAAGTACATGACTTTTCCAAAGAGGTTCAACCATAAAAAGCAATTCTTTGTGAAAATCTGATTGCATTATCAGTCCAGAATCCTAACATTAGTCTGCCTCTTTTGACTTTGCTTTTTTTTTCTTCCCAGACAATCTCACTCTGTTGCCCTTGGTAGAGTGCTGGGGCATCATAGCTCACAGCAACCTCAAACTCTCTTGGACTTGAGTGAATTACTTATCTCAGCCTCCTGAGTAGCTGGGAATACAAGCATGCCCCACTACTGCCAGGCCAGTTTTCCTGCTTTTAGTAGAGACAGGGTCTGGCTCTTGCTCAGGCTTGTGTCGAACTCCTGAGCTCAAGCAATCACCTGTCTTACCTCCCAGAGTGCTAGGATTATAGGTGTTAACCACCTTGCCTGGGCTTTTGACTTTGCTTTTGAATATTCCCCCAGCTCTGAGTCTTTTTTTTTGTCTCAGAACTATAGTTGTTTATGTCTTAATAGCTATGAAACAGTAATAAGTAATACTCACACATTACTTCCCATGTGGCAGGTTTAAATATTAATGTAACAGTTTTGTTAGCTCACTTAATTCCAACTGCTATATTATAATAGATATATACAATGATTGTTTTATTTTAAAGATGAGAAAACTGAGATAGAGTAAAACTATGTCTTGTCCAAGGTCAGATAGCTAAATAAAGTTTGGAGCTGGGACTAGAACACAGAAATTACCACCCTTCGTCCTTACAGGATACTTCCCCTCTCACATATGAGAGTGTGCAACACATAACTTCCTGTAATCCTTCTGCCAGGCTCAGAGTTGGATTCCTATTGCTTCTATATAAGGCTTTTGAAAAAAATAATGTTTCTGAAATATATTGGAGTACCTAATAGAGTGGAAGTAGTGGCTAAAATGGGGCTTAGGTATCTTTTAGTACAATGCCGGTAGGATTTCAGCAGCTTCTTTCTTGAATTTAGGTGACTTAAGTCCAGTGACATCAGGTCAATTTGATTCTCCAATGACATTTAATTTCACACAGGAGCAATGTATCAAATTGTCCTGAGTGAGCAAGTGTCTATGGACTCCAGAGTAGACATGATGGCATTGAAATTACCTAATCATTCTTAGAGAAGAGGAAATCTCTGTGGGCCAGAAAACTATCACACTTGGTTTGCATTTTCCCAACATTTATAATGTTCCTTCTATGTATTATACAATGTAATAATATTTAATATTATGTAATGTGTTGGGATTTAAATGAAATAAAATCACTTAGCTAAATTATATATAAACAAATTGTTTCTTCATTTACTCTCCTTTCTTTCCTTTTAGATACTTGTATTTTCAAATCTCCTTCTAGTCACATATTCAAGGTAAAAGAAGGAGATCCATGTACTGTTGAAAAGAATAATGAGTTCTGATTATTAACAAACAGATTAACTAAACATCTGTGTTTAATCACACAGAACATACACTGCGTGACTTTTGTTCAGAATTATAATGTAAATTAAATTAGAAAAACAAATCAATTCCCTTTACTTATTATTGTCACCATGGTGCTGTCTGTTACCAAGGTTAGAAAGTACACTCAGTATATATTAATTAATGAGAAACATTCTCATTTGTAAAAGCAAGTTTAAAGATACCTTAGATTATTTATGCTGCTATAGCCAAATACTGGGTAACTTATAAAGGTAAGAAATTTATTTCTTATAGTGCTGAAGGTTGAGAAGTCCAATGTCAGAGTGTTGTTGCACTATCCCATGGCCAAAGGCATAAGTGCAGAAAAGCTCGAGAGAGCAGGAGAGAGTGGAACCCACCTGGATAACAAATCTACCTTCGTAGTAACTCACTCCTGACATGCAACATGAATCCATTGATGAAAGCAGAGCCCTCATAACCTAATCATCTCTCATTAGGCCCCACCTCCTATCCCTGTTGCATTGGGGATAAACTTTCCAACACATGAACTTTGGAGGACACATTCAAACCATAGCAAACGGTAACTACATTCTACCCCACAGCACTCAGGAATTTTATGCATTTGCTAATGATTGTGAAGAGATGGACATAGATCATTTCCAGGGTTGAAGTTTTGCCTCTTTCGTTGATGAAACATTATGGAAGCTTTGTACTAATGTCACAACCAACGGGAATCATTTCTACACTGGAAGGAGGTCAAATGGGGTTTATAGTAAGTAAACTGCATTTGCTGAATCAAACTTTTCAATCTAATTAGTTTAAAGGCTCTGAGTACACCTTATGACCTTTGGAACAGTTATCCATTTGATAAGTTTTTTGCCCCTTAAACCTCTATGACGTTCTTCAGCATGGGACAAATTTAATACATGATATTTTACGAGACCCAATTTATTCTTTTACTTTTTTAAAAGTTCTGGTCAAGACGATAGCATGTAGGTGGGAAGGATACGGTTTAGCAGCCTGAGCATATTTTAAGATTGTGATCTGACGCACATGCCAAAAAGGCAACATCAGGGATCGGTTTTACCAAATTTAGATAGACAATACCAATTTACACAGAAAATACATCAGAGGTGCCATTGACAATGTTTTTTTCCCCTCAGAATATAACTATTTAAACACTTTGAACCAATGCCCATCAAGATTTATCCTAAAAGAATGGCGAAATTACAATTTTACCATCGGTAGGATTATGCGAAAATTCTTTGACCTCATAGATTAAGTTGGGTAAAATATTTCAGGACCACTATTTAGAATTCTTGACACATTATCTTGACGATGTTTGAAATAATGTTATTTGTGCTGAAAACCCCTAATATTACCACAACGTCACTGTTAAGTGTTCATATAAAGGAATTTTATTCTTTTGTTTGTTTCAAGTTGTACATGTGGGAATGCAAGCTCTACATGTGTGACTTACCAGAGATAGGAAAAGAAAATAACAGCTATGTAAACATGGGTGGTTGGTTTATAATCAAGTGAGTCATTCATATACATGCAGTAATGACTTTACAATGCATGAAATTTATGAAGTGTTACACTTTTCACTTATATTTCCCCCTTTAATATTAACTCATAACGTATTGAGCTATACAGATTATTTACCACTCCCTCCAAGAATCCCTTCCAAAATTTCCCTTCTTTCTACATATGCTATCTTGATGAATGATTCTATCATTCGTTATGTAAATTCAGTTAGAAGTACGAATTGTCCATTGTTGTCAAAGACATACCCAGCTATTAGAGGTTCTTCGCCTTCTGCCCGTGATGGAGCACTTTCTAATACTCCTATAAAAAACCCTTTTGAAAACATATTTGAAATTTGGACAAAATTAAAAAGAAACTGATTGAAATGTCAGAGATCAAGAAACTCAGAACTGAGGGGCAAAGACATCAGATTGTAAAGGGTGGAACTTTGACGTGAGACTTATGTATGGCATTTTCCCCCTGTGACACTGGCCTCTTTTTTATGTGGACAAATAAGGCTAAGACAAATAGGCTACAACTTGCAGCAGTTTAACGGGGCAAAGAAATTAGGATTCAAGGGATGTTTCAATGATCCACTAGGAAGAAAGTGAAGGCAAGTGGGCCCTGTATTTCCCTTACGTGTTCTTTTTAAGGCCAACTTCTTAGCCAGAGCAAGACATCAAAGAAACAAAGTTGCATTAGGTAAGAAGCTAAAGAATTAAGCAGAAATGTCAGCAGTCATGAGGTGTTCAGGTGCTAGAGCTTTCACTTCCACAGAAGAAATACTTTCCCACGATTTTCATTCAGTTAAGGTCTCTGAAGACACCCCACACAGCTATGGTAAGGGCACTGCAGCCAAGGATGGGCAGCGTTGCCTAATAATTAACAATTTGGAGAAATTTTAGTTCCTGCTCATTCTCAAGACAAGTATTAATATTTTGTGGGCCCCTAATAATCTTCCAATTACATTCCCCCCCATTTTTAAGCCAGCTATAATTTTATTGTTGGTGTTATTGTCGTTGCTTCATGGAGTCAGAAAAGCCACTGAAATTTATATTGGTGACTGAGTCCAAAGACTCTCAGGAAAATTTGGGTGATTTTTGATTCTTTATTTAACCAAAATGAACATCAGGTAGTGAAATTGTCAATTGGATTTTGAGTTGAGAATTTGGTGATTTTGTGTTCTGTAGTGAAAAAAAGAAAAAAACACAATAAAACAGAATGAGATAAAAATCAATGCGATTACAACAAACTTAAAAGCTGCTGCACAATAAAGGCAACTGTCAACGAAATGAAACAGTAAAGTATAGGGTGGGAAAAACAGATTTGCAAACCATATCGGATGAACAATATCCAAAATCTCTGAAGAGCTCATACAATTCAATAGTAGGAAAAAATAACCCCTGATAATGGGGCAAATAACACGTTTTTCCAAGGAAGTCATAAAAATGAACAATAGGTATGTGAAAAGGTGCTCAACATAATTAATCATCAGGTAAACGCAAATCAAAGCCACTGCGAGATATCGTCCCCACCTATTAGGATGACTGTCGGAGTCAAAAGATAACAAGTGTTGGCATACACTCAGTTTATTGAATGTGAAGATGGGGGGAAAGGGAACTTTTGAATACCATTAATGGGAAAACAGCTTGGTGTAACCATTACAAAAAACAGGTGGGTGTCCCTGAAAATGTTTAGAATACAACTATCCTATAACCCAGCAATTTATCGTCTAGGCACGTGTCCAAAGAAAATCATCACCACATAAAGATATCTGCACTCCCAAGTTCACTGCAGCTGCATTCACAACAGTCAAGATATAGAAGCAATCTAAGTGTTTGTTGATGGGTGAATGGATAAAGAAATTGTCATATATTTATATACACACAGAGACAGACACACACACAGTGTAATATTGTTCAACTTAAAAAAGGATATCCTTGTATTTCCCACAATATGGATGAACGTGGAAGACAGTATGCTAAGTGAAATAAGCCAAACACAAAAAGAAAAATATTGCATGATCTCATTTACATAGGGAATCTTAAAAAACAAGATAAATATATAGAGATAAAGAATAAAATAGTAGCTACATGGGCAAGGGCTGGGGTGAGGGAAGCAAAGGGAGATATAGGTCAGAGGATACAAAGTAACAGATGTAGGATGAACCAATCTGGAGAGCTGAGTACTCTACGAAGACAATAGATAATAAAATTGTAATGTATTTGGCATTTCTGCTCAGTTGGTGGATTTTAGCTCTTTCCAGACACACATAGACAAAAATGGGTAAATGTGTGAAATGATGGACATATGAATTTACTTCATTATAATGGCCACTTTATTATCTATATGAGTCCTATAATTTCATATTGTGTACTTTAAATATGTATAATACAATGTATTTTTAAAAAATTATATGTTTATTGTATACAACATATTGTTTTGAAATAGTCATACGTTGTTCAATGCCTAAATTGAGCTAGTTAACATCTGCATTATTTTATATACTTTTTTTGAGGTAAGAACAAGTAAAATCTACTATCAGCAACTTTCTTTTTTCTTTTGTAGAGGCAGAGTCTCACTTTTATCACCCTCCATAGAGTGCCGTGGCTTCACACAGCTCACAGCAACCTCCAAATCCTGGCCTTACGCGATTCTCTTGCCTCAGCCTCCTGAGTAGCTGGGACTACAGGTACCCGTCACAACGGCCGGCTATTTTTGTTGTTGTTTTTGTTGCAGTTTGGCCAGGGCTGGATTTGAACCCACCACCGTTGGTATATGGGGCCTGTGCCATACCCACTGAGCCACAGGCACCACCCTATCAGCAATTTTCAATACAGCATGTTTCTGTTGACTGTAGTCACCATGTTGCCCAATATATCTGTTAAACTTAATTTTTTTATCTAATCGAAATGTTGTGTTCTGTGACCAACCCCCACCCCTTAGATACACACACACACACACACACACACACACACACACACACACACAAAGCCCCCTGTAGCCTCCATCCTACTCCCTAGACTACTATTCTATGAGTTCAGCTTTTTTTAGATTACACATATTATGTGAGATTATGTGCTATTAATCTTTCTGTGCCTTGCTTATTTTATGTAACATCCATTTTTTTATGTTATTAGGTAAAAACTCACAGCATATCTCTGTATTCTAAAGGAGTTATGAGTTTTCCAAGAATACAAAAATTCTTAGTAGTTTCTCTGGGCTTAGCCATCTCTCTCTCTCTTTCTTTTAAGAAAGAGGAATTAGATTATTGCAGAATAAAATGAAGGTAGAGAAGAAGAATGTGGGCTTCATAAATAAATTGCAGTTTCTTGTCTGACCATTTTTATACTAATGTCAGAGTCATGCACATAAACCAATCTTTACAAGTAATAAGTACAAAATACAGGCATGGATTAAGGGTTACTAAGAACAAAGAAGGAAATAATTGGTTCTTGGTAGGGGTGTTAGAAAGAAAATCCTTTTCAGAGAGTTGAAGTCTCAGCTGGACATTGAAAATTAGTGAGTGATTACTTAGACAAGAGAATTTTCAAGCCTTAAAAACAGCATCTCAGATGATCTAAAGTCATAAAAGTGATTAGATTGTTTTCAAATGCAGCTAATCAAGTGTGGCTAAAGTGGTCAGGGTTCAATGTTGGACCAGGATGTGATGTGAATAAAAATGGGCATGAAAAATTATGAGAACTCGTTATGTCATAGGAGACAATTTAAGCTTGTTTTGCAGATAGAAGCGAATGCAGTGCCATTCAACCGAAGGTAGTGACATTCTCACTTTATTCTATAATTGCACAATGAGGTAGTCTTGCTTCAAGATATTAAGAACCTATTCAAAAGCATTGGTGGATTGAATAATACCATCCAATTCGTATCTTAGAAAGATAACTCTGGTCAGAAAATGGAGGAGTGGATTAGACAGAGGTCCTATAGAAGCCACATGGGTACTCTATAAACAATTTTTGAAATGCAAAAAGAAACAGATAAAATTAATCCTAAAAGTATTTTATTTCTTTTGATGTACCCAATATACTATGATTTTGTTATGTAAAAATATAAAATTATTAGCATGATATTTTGTGTTCTCCTTCTAATGTCTGGTGTGTGTATTTTACATGTAACAGGACGCTTGAGTTTGGAATGGTCACGTAATTTATACTCCTAAATAGCCACAGGTGGCTGGTGGCTTCTCTTCTGGGTAATGAAGATTAATGGCTTGGAGGTGAGTAAAAATATTATTTTTAATAGAATATTAACAGAATATTAAAATATTAATATAATCCTTTTAATAGAATAGAAGATTGATAAAGGTTAAAACTATAATGGTAGCTGTGAGAATGGTGAGAGCTAAACTAACTCAAAAGAGATATTTATAAATTGGAATCAACAGAACCTGGAAATGGCTTGAATATTGTAGCTGGAAAGTGGGAGAAATAACTTGTGTCTGATATTTTACTTTTGTTTATTGATACTGAGTGTTAGGTTTGGCAGAAAAGATAGTGAGTGTGGTTTAGTAGAGAAATGTGAATACAACACACTGAATCCCACAAAGGCATAAATGTATTCATGATCTATGTATATATGACTTAATTAAAAAAGTAAAAAAAAAAAGAAAATCTTACAAAACTATAAAATACTAATAAATAAATCATGCATGTTTGCAGCAAAAAAAAAAAGAAATATGAATACAATTTAGATATTTGCAAATAAAATATATAAATCAGGGGAGCTGAGATTTTGGAGATATTGACTCAAAAGTAGAAGTTAGTCCATATAGATAAACTGAGTCATTCAAATCTGCAAAGAAGGAGAACCAAAGATGACACCCTAGTGAATGCTAACACATCTAAGATTTAAGGATAGTCCATAAAAAGAAAAGCAAACACAAGAGATAAAGAATTGTCTAAGATGTAAATGAGAGAAAAAAAGGCAAGTACTTAAAGGTAAAATATATCGTAGGTGGGCAGAGGGAAACAGCAAAATTGAATGAAATAGAGTGAAAACTAGAGAGAGAAAATCAAACTTTATAATTAGATAATTAGTTGTATTTTTAAAAATCATTTCCAACTTATGATTTCTGTATCCATAGAATGTACAAGAAACTACATTGCAGAGTCTGTAGGGTATATGAAATGGTAAGCTAGATGCTCCAAATATCTTATCACTTTTAACCTTCCCTATAACCCAGGAAGGGCATTACCAGTCACTTTAATGGTGATGCTTCGTGAGATCAAGCTACCTGAAAAGGTCACACCGTCATTCAGTGGCAGAGCTGTCCTTTCCAAAGCTTGTGCTTTTCCTGCCATACCATGCTGCATTCCCACCATTGCTGCTGAGATTCAGTCTTCTAACTGCCTTTCTCTGTTATCACAACCTTTTGTATCTTGCTATCTGAAGAAATTCCATGTGAGCAAAGCTGAAGAATATAAGATTGCTGGAGAATGTAACACTTAATATTGAGCACAGAAACAAAGGAAAATGCATCTCCCTGGAATCCAGCATCGGAGTTACTTGCTCGCGGCTCCTCTGTTGGGAATGCTGTATGCGAGGCTGCACTTTTTAACTTTCTTGAGGTCACCGTCGTCTGCCAGTGCTTCTCTCTTGAATAATGTATGTTTGGCCCAGAAAATGACCTTCTCGGCTGGTTAATAGTTTTCATATTGAAAAGTTTATAGCACTAAAATCTTTTGGTGCTATTTTGGGTCAATACTTGCTTTTCATTTTTGTTTACTAAATGTCATTTTTAATTATTTACAATCTGTGGTTTTAATAATAAGAATTATGGAAATATCAATACAAATCTGGGTATCTGATATATTGTTTCGATGTTTGGGATTGCATCAAATAATTTAGTCTTGAAATTTTGAAAATGTGTGGGTAAATATTTAATGAGATATTAGACTTTGCTGTTCCAGCCCACGATAGACAAGGGCTTTGTGCCAGCTAAGACCTCGTCTGGAGTAGACTTCTGATGTAAGGAAGTTAGAAGATGTTTTAATCTTATCACTTATTTAATTAGAAGGTGACCTTAAAAGGGATATTCAAAAAGACAATCTGTACTACATTAACAACCCTAACCAGTCTACTGTTGGAAAATGCATAAATATAGAATATACAGTTTTATGTTGCATTAAGGGGGAAAAAAGAGTTTGTGACATTCCAATGAAAACATGGAAAGGTGCTGTAAATTACATCTCTAGACCCTGATATTTAATCCCTCTCTTGTACACCTCTTTAAATACCACTCCCTGCTTAAAACTGCCTCTTATTTTTTCAACTAGATACGATCTTTTTGTATTCCCTTGATTAGTAAATATTAAGAGCATTTTGTAATTATTTTATGGCCTTAATCATATTGAGCATTTTATTGGAGAAGTTGGTGTTCTATTACTTTTATGTACTCTAAATGATTACCATGCTTGAAAGTTAGAATCAGTTTCTGTTTTTTGGGGAATGTGCTGGGGCACCTAGCTCTGCCTCATAAACTCAGTGGGTACTCGATGAATACTTTTGTATATTTTTGAAATAAAAATGTATATCAGTGTTGCCTTTTGTAGGAAATGTAGTAAGATCAGTATGTATTTGTGAACCATCTCCCTTTATACAAAACATTACCTGGATCTTAATTTTCGGTCTTGCCATAGCTCCCACTATTTTCCCTCTATTGATTTCCTCCTAGAAATAAACCACATTATGCCTAAAAATATCGCCTTGTCTCTTCACCTTTGCACATATAGTTCCTGCTTCCTTATATATTTTGGGGATATATGTGTGTTTGTGTGTGTCTACATACATGCACATAATGTATGTTTATTGACATGGAAGAAATGAAAACTATAATACAGAGGAAAAATTATTTTTATAAAAAAATAGCAGGTTTGGTGCCTATAGCTCAGTGGTTAGGGCGCTGGCCACAAAGACCGAGGCAGGAGGGTTTGAAACCAGCCTGGGCCTGCTAAACAATGATGACAACTGCAACAAAAGAATTGCTGCACATTGTGGCAGGCGCCTGTAGTCATAGCTACTTGGTAGGCTGAGGCAAGAGAATCGTTTAAGGTCAGCACCTGTGGCTCAGTGTGTAGGGCGCCGGTCCCATATTCCGAGGGTGGTGGGTTCAAACCCAGCCCCAGACAAACTGCAACAAAAAAATAGCTGGGTGTTGTGGTGGGCTCCTGTAGTCCCAGCTACCCAGGAGGCTAAGCCCAGGAGTTGGAGGTTGCTGTGAGCTGTGTGGCGCCACGGCACTCTACCGAGGGCAATAAAGTGAGACACTGTCTCTACAAAAAAAAAAAAAAAAAAAGGTGGCTAAGAGAATCGTTTAAGCCCAAGAGTTCTGGGTTACTGTGAGCTATGACTCCATGGCACTCTACCGAGGGCAACACAGTAAGCTCTGTCTCAAAAAAAACTTAGCAGTTACATGGTGCTACCTCTACTCTTGATACAAGTTTAAGTGCTTTAAAATATGTTGTTTGATTCTCATAACAAACATGTGTCTTAGTTACTAAAGTAATTTTCGTTTGATAGATAAAAACCATGACAGCAAAGAAGTAAATTAGTTTGCACAAGGTCAGGCTACCTCGGTGGCAGTTTGCAAGTTAGCCATTGTACCACAGTCGAATCCTTGAAGAAGGCTTGAGACCACTTAAACTAAACAGGCTTCCATGACACTGAGAAGCATCCTGGCTAGAATGAGCCATCTCGGTCCCATTTACACAAAACATCACTCTATACATAATTTCCTTGTTTCTCAGAATTCGTCATTTTCAAAAACTAAGTCACCTGCATTTTATATACATTTGTCCAAGTCTGACAGAATACCTTAGCTTTCATTATTATTGGAATAATGTCATAAATAAACACTGCATGTAGGTATGAATGAAAAATAACCACAAATGAGCCCAGCATAAGCATCTTTGGGCGATTTATTTATTAATCAATCTTTTCATTTGAAAATTCTTTCTTCAATGCCAATAAAGGAAATTTTTGTATGTAGTTTTTTTATTGATTTCTTGAACCACTTTTCTTTCATGTATTTGTAGTTTGCTTTGTAACTTTTATGGTACATAAATTTATGCACATTTATGGGGTACTTGTAGTAATTTGATACATGCAAATAATGTGTAATGATCAAATTAGGGTATTCAGGACACCCTCCACTTTTAACATTTATCATTTCTTTGTATTGAAGACATTTTGAATCTATTCTTCTAGTTCCTTTGAAATATAAAATTTGTTGGTAACTTTAGCCACCCTGCTGTGCTATTAATATTAAACACTATAACTTTTCCTTATATTTTGCTGTATCTTTGTACACCTTAAATAACCTGTCTTCATCTTCACCCCCACCACAGCTTCCTCAGCCTCCTGCATCAATCCACTCGCCATCTCCTTGAGGTCAATTTTTTAAGCTCCCACATAGGAGGCAGAACGTGCAATATTTATGATAGCATTCTCTGCTTTTTTTTATTACACTTAACATAATTACCTCTTGTTAACATTCACACTGCTACAAATAGCATAATTTCATTCATTTTTATGATTGAAGAGTATTTATGCATTTTCTTTATCCATTAATCTATCGATGGACACTTAGGTTTATTCCATTTCTTGGGTATTGTGAGTCTTACTGTAGTAAACGTGGGAAGTACAAATGTTACTTGGTATGCTGACTTCCACACCCTGAAGAAATACCCTGCAATGAAATTGCTGGTTCATAGGGTAGTTCTATTTTCAGATTTTTGAGAAATCCCCATATGGTTGTACACGGGCTGTACTAAATTATATTCCCACCAACAGTGGATAAGCGCTCCCTGTGGAGGAGTGCATGGACTTTTACGGTGGCAGGCAGTGTGGATGTGTCTTCAGGCCCCTCGTGACACATGGGCTCTGGTGGGCGGGAAACCGGGTTGGCCGTGTTTATCCTCAGGTGCAGGCTTTGGTGGGTGTATCTGCTCGATCTTCAGGTTCCGACTCGATGTGCATAGATGCTGGCAGGTTGGGCATGCCTTCGTTTAGGTCCCTGGAATGGGTGTATGGGTACCGGTGGCAGTGGGTGGGATAAGTCTATCTCCAGGTCCTCAGACGATGCATTGACACTGACAGGTAAGGACCTGGGCAGGAGGAGCCTGTCCTCAGGTGTGACAGTGGTGCCCACAGGCATAGGCTAGAGTAGCAATCCCCAGGCCTTCAGGTGGTGTAGATAAGCACTGGCAGCCTGCAGGTGGGGCCTGTGGTCAGGCTCCTCATGGCAAACAAGGGAGGTGAGAAGGTTTGTTTTTCAACAGCTTTATGAAAGTATAATTTAAACACAAAGAACTATACGTACAGCTACTCATTGTGTACAATCTGATGATGAATTTGGACATATGCAAACACCCTTGTCATTTTAAAGTTTATTAACATTTTAATATTTTAAAATGATGTAATTATAGCACAAGAATATGGGGAAAGGGGCAAGGAAGGGTAGAGGGAGGGTAATTGGTGGCACTTGTACACCATGGAATATTACGCAGCCTTAAAGAAAGATGGAGACTTTGCCTCTTTCATGTTTACATGGATGGAGCTGGAACATATTCTTCTTAGCAAAGTATCTCAAGAATGGAAGAAAAAGTATCCAATGTACTCAGCTCTACTATGAAGCTAATTTATAGCTTTCATAT
>CAUYRH010046049.1:0-23051 GCA_963574655.1 Perodicticus potto
CTTGTTGAAGACTACTGTGAAGACAATTGACAAATGTTGCTAATATAGTTGCTACATTCATCACTTGCCAGCACTGGGCAAGACCAAGAGTAAAAAGTTCATTCCAGTAAGCTTTCACCAATGATATGCTGTTTTCTTGCCTATTAAAAACAAAAATAAAAGCACAAATCAGATATTATTAAAGTGAATTTTGTCAACTTTATGACTGATCCATATACTTAGAAACAAAATACTACTAAAATTACTCTAGAAACACTAACTGGGCGTGGACTTCATCAATTCTGAGTTTTATATATTTAGGTGATAGTGAGTGATGAGGAATGCTTAGAAATTTAAATATTAGCCAGCTTATTATCGGCCAGTTTATAAGAACAATTACAAGTAATATTTAAAACTAAAATATTAGAGGCTTTAATCTCACATTTCATGGAAATGGAGTTAAGATTTTTTAAAAAATGAAAACAAAAGCATACATTTTAAAAAAACCTTTCCCAAGTGCTAGGTGCAGTGGCTCACGCCTGTAATCCTAGCACTCTGGGAGGTTGAGGTGTGTGTTTTGCCTGAGCTTACAGGTTTGTGACCAGACTGAGCCACAGCGAGATTCCCGTCTCTAAAAATAGCTAGGTGTTGTGGTGGGCGCCTGTAGTCCCAGCTACTCAGAAGGCTAGGGCAAAAGAATCGCCTGAGCCTAGGAGTTTGAGGTTGCTGTGAGCTCTGATGCCACAGTACTCTTCCGAGGGCTACAAAGTGAGACTCTGTCTCAAAACAAACAACCAACAAAAACCTTTCCCAAGTTTCCTTCTGCTATAAATTTAAGTAAATACTTTTCTAAAAAAAGGGGCAATTCGAGTTATGACAGTAAGTAACCTATTTCAAAGGAGAAATGATTACTTATATGTTTCAGATGAGATTTAAGTATTCCTACAAACAAGATAACCAAGAGAGGTCAAAATTCCTTTCCTGAATTTCAGAATATCAGCAGCACAATAGAGTAAAAAAAAAAAAAAAAAAAAAAAAGTTAGAACATGAGTCAAAGCACAAGGTTTTTTTTTATACATTTACCCTTAGGTTAGTTTCAGGTAATAAAAATTCTACATTAGAGTAGGATGATACATCAGAAAATGAGGAGGTTCAGGTAAGGTGGTTAGAGAAAGCATTTCTGAGGTGACATGTGAGTAGAAAAAAGATGAGAGAGAATTTTTTTTTTTAATTGTTGGGGATTCATTGAGGGTATAAGGAACCAGGTTACACCGATTGCATTTGTTAGGTAAAGTCCCTCTTACAATCATGTTTTGCCCCCAAAAGGTGTGGCACACAGCCCCTCATTCGATGAGAGAGAATTTTTAAAAAATGATCTAGGGTAGTGGTTCTCAACCTTCCTAATGCTGCGGCCCTTTAATACAGTTTTTGTGGGTTGCGACCCACAGGTTGAGAACTGCTGATCTAGGGGAACAGTATTCTAGAAAGATGAAAGACAAAGGGCAAATGTGCTAAAGTAAGAATGAGCATATAACAGGTATTCGATAAAAGTTGCCGACTAAATTACTAAATGCTGTCCTATCTTCTTAGCATGTCCTTTCCCCACCTTGTTTTCCTAGTGAATACCTACTGATCCCTTAAAATATAGCTCGGAGCTCATTTTTTTAAAGAAATACCACAGCACATTCCTCTCTCAACATAGTTAATCATCCTTTGATGCTACCTATACCCTTACATTTTATATTTCACAGTATCCTAAGTTAGTGTTTTAGAGGTCTGTCTCCCATACTATTATAGATTAAACCCACATTGAAGACAAAGAGTCCCTTATGCACTTCTGTATCTCAGCAAATAGTGCAGTACATGGCACAGAGAAAGACTTCCACAAATGATTTTAGGTGTTGGGGAACACAGACCAGGCAGAGGTGAGGACTCTGAAAAGACAGTTAGAAAATCTATGGGCATGGGCCCTTACAATTAAGCAATCTTCATTTAATTTATTATTTTTGAGACAGAATCTCTACAATTAAGCAATCTTCAAATTAGATCTATATACTTTGTTATAAGATAATGAAACTACAAGATTTCTTTTCCTTCTCCAAAGAGATTTAAGTTGATAAGAACATGCTGACAGAAAATCTATACGTTCCAATGAATGGTACTTGAATTATTTTCTTCCTGTTAAACCTTTAAAATTAAAATAATCTGTGTTTAACAGAAATTGTTAAGAATTACAATGCTAGGGCGGCGCCTATGGCTCATTGAGTAGGGCGCCAGCCCCATATACCGAAGGTGGTGAGTTCAAACCCGGCCTCGGCTGAACTGCAAAACAGAAAAATAGCCGGGTGTTGTGGCAGGTGCCTGAAGTTCCAGCTACTTGGGAGGGTGAGGCAAGAGAATCGCCTAAGCCCAGGAGTTGGAGGTTGCTGTGAGCTGTGATGCCACGGCACTCTACTGAGGGCCATAAAGTGAGACTCTGTCTCTCTAAAAAAAAAAAAAAAATTATAATGCTACTACCTTCAAACCAATGATGGAGGAAAAAAGGAAAAAAAAAGAAAATAAAACAATAAAAGAATCATAGCCCTCTTTATGATATTACGTTTTATTAAAGGATTGAACATCCTTGAAACAAATGCTAACACTGACAACAGGCACTGAGAGTAATTTTTCTCCCTGGAAATTATTTAGGTGAAATTTTATTTTATTTCCTTTTTTTTTTAGAGACAAGAGTCTCACACTTTGTCGCCTCGGTACAGTGCTGTGACAGCATAGCTCACAGCAACCTCCAACTCCTGGGCTTAGGCAATTCTCTTACCTCAGCCTCCAAGTAGCTGGGACCACAGGCACTTGCCACAATGCCTGCCTATTTTTTTTGTTGCAGTTTGGCTGGCGCTGGGTTCAAACCTGCCACCATCGGTATATGGGGCTGGCGCCCTACTCACTGAGCCACAGGTGCCACCCTATTTTATTTTATTTTTGAGACAGTTTCAAGCTGTTGCCCTGGGTACAGTGCCATGGCGTCACAGCTCACAGAAACCTCAATCTCTTGGGCTCAAGCAATTCTCTTGCCTCAGCCTCCCAAGTAGCTGGGACTACCGGCAGTTGTCATTGTTGTTTTAGCTGGCCCAGGCTGGGTTTGAACCTGTCAGCTTCGGTGTATGTGGCTGGCACCCTACCCACTTAGCTACGGTGCCGCCCTCAGGTGAAATTTTAACTCCAGGCTGACCTCTTCTTTATTTCATGTTCCATAAGAAATTGGATATTAAAATCAATTTGAAAGTAAAGTTTAAATGCAAAGAAAACCAGTAATTTAAAACCTCCATATAGAAAAATAATTAAAAAATATGAATCTTAGGCTTGGCGCCTGTGGCTCAAGCAGCTAAGGCGCCAGCCACATACACCTGAGCTGGTGGGTTCGAATCCAGCCCGGGCCTGCCCAACAACAATGATGGCTGCAACCAAAAAATAGCCAGGCATTGTGGCGGGCGCCTGTAGTCCCAGTTACTTGGGAGGCGGAGGCAGAAGAATTGCTTGAGCCCAGGAATTGGAGGTTGCTGTGAGGTGTGATACCACGGCACTCTACCAAGGGTGACAGCTTGAGGCTCTGTCTCAGAAAAAAAAAAAAATCTTAAACACAATCTAAGAAAATGTAGATCTTCTAAGATCCAGCAATTCCACTTATAAGAACCTCTTTTGTTTACATATTAAAAAAAATTTTTAGAACCTATTTTATGGAAATACAGTCACCACAGTAACAATATTTTAATGACACACTGCATACTGTAAGAGTGTAATACTATATTTCTACTGTACCTTTTCTATGTTCTTTATTTTTGGAGACAGTCTCACTTTGTCACCCTTAGTGGAGTGCTGTGATGTCACAGCTCACAGCTCCCTCAAACTCCTGGGCTTAAGTAATCCTTTTGCCTCAGTCTTCACAGTACCTGAGACTACAGGCACCTGCCACCAACATCCAGCTATTTTTAGAGACTGGGTCTTGCTCTAGCTCAGGCTGGTCTTGAACTCCTGAGCTCAAAAATATACCCACCTCAGCTTCCCAGAATGCTGGCATTACAGGCGTGCACCTGGCCTCATTTTCTATGTTTAGATATACAAATATTTACCATTGTGTTACAACTGCCTACCATGTTCAGTAAAGTACCATGCTGTACAAGTTTGTCCCACGATTGTAGCCTAATAGTGCAGAGGTAAAGGTTACACTACCTAGATTTCTGTAAATACATTCTATGATATTAACAAAATGGACAAAATTGCCTGTTGTTAATCAATGCATACCTGTACTAACACGACCATGTGAACAAAAGTAGGTAAAAATGGCCGGTGCCTGTAGGTCAGCGAGTAGGGCGCCAGCCCCATATACCAAGGGAGGGGGGGGTTGAACACAGCCTCAGCCAAACTGCAAAAAAAAATAGCCAGGCGTTGTGGCAGGCGCCTGTATTCCCAGCTACTCGGGAGGCTGAGGCAAGAGAATCACCTAAGCCCAAGAGCTGGAGGTTGCTGTGAGCTGTGATGCCACAGCCCTCTACCAAGGGTGACAAAGTGAGACTCTGTCTCTAAAAAAAAAGTAGGTAAAAAGATATATGATGCTATAACATATGTTGTATCATTGGGTACAACATAGAAAACTGGCAACAGCTCAAATGTCTACTAATAAGGGATGAATAGGCAGATTAGAGTAAATCCATAAAATGGAACACTAGGTAGCTATTAAGAAAAACTGGGTAAATTTACACGTGCTGACATAGGAAGCAGTCTTTTTTTTTTGAGACAGAGTCTTACTTTGTTACCCTCAGTAGAGTGCCATGGCATCTTTGTTCACAGCAACATCAAACTCTTGAGTTCAAGTGATTCTCTTGCCTCAGCCTCCCGAGTAGCTAGGACTACAGGCGTCTGCCACAATGCCTGGCTATTTTTAGAGACGAGATTCTTGCTCTGGCTCAGGGTGGTCTCAAACCTGTGTGCTCAGGCAATCCACCTGCCTTGGCCTCCCAAGTGCTAGGATTGTAGGTGTGAGCCACCTGCCTTGGCCTCCCAAGTGCTAGGATTATAGGTGTGAGCCACCGTGCTTGGCCTCGAAGCAGTCTTTAATATAAGCATAAAGTACTAGGCAAAGAATAGGATGTATAAACACATGTATTTATTCAACATAACATGGAAAGGCTCGGCGCCTGTGGCTCAAGCGGCTAAGGCGCCAGCCACGTACACCTGAGCTGGCAGGTTCGAAACCATCCGGCCCGCCAGACAACAATGACAGCTGCAACCAAAAAATGGCCGGACATTAGGTGCCTGCAGTCCCAGCTACTTGGGAGGCGGAGGCAAGAGACTTGCTTGAGCCCAGGAATTGGAGGTTGCTGTGAGCTGTGATGCCATAGCACTCTATTCAGGGTGACAGCTTGAGGCTCTGTCTCAAAAAAACAAACAACAAACAAACAAACAAAAAAACATAACATGGAAAAATAATCTGATAGGAAACAAACTGTTAACAGTGGGGTTACCTCTGGAAGGTAAGGTTTTACTTTATAAGCCTATACTTTATTACCACTTTATTTTTTCTATTTTTTTTGAGACAGAGCCTCAAGGTGTAGCCCTGGGTAGAGTGCCATAGCATCACAGCTCACAGCTACCTCCAACTCCTGGGCTCAAGCGATTCTCCTACCTCTGTCTCCCAAGTAGCTAAGACTACAGGCCCCTGCCACAACGTCCGGCTATTTTCTGGATTTGAACCTGCCAGCTTGGGTGTATGTGGCTGGCGCCTTAGCCACTTGAGCCACAGGCGCCAAGCCTTCATTACCACTTTAAACGTGAGGAAAAAGTTCAAATACTAAAGAAAAGTTAGAAGCAATTCAGTTTTCACCTTAACTTCTCTTTTTTTTTTTTGCTTTTATTTTCAGCTGGCTTTTACTTTTCTTAGTTTCCTTTTTTTTTCCATTGTCCTTCCTTGTAATGATGCGCAGGCCGTTTGCCTCCCAAGTAGCTGGGATTACAGGCGCTCGCCACAACACCCGGTGGTGTTCTTTCCTGGTGGTAGAGATGGGGTCTTTTACTCTGGCTCACTCATGCTTATGCTGGTGTCGAACTCTGTGAGCACTGGAAATCCACCCACCTCGGCCTCCCACAGCGCTGGGATTACAGGCGTGAGCCACCACGCCTGGCCCTGACTTTTTTTTTTTATTATGTTGCCCTCGGTAGAGTGCCATGGCATCACAGCTCACAGTAACCTCAAACTCTTGGGCTTAAGCGATTCTCTTGCCTCAATCTCCCAAGTAGCTGGAACCACAGGCGCCTGCCACAACACCAGGCTATTTTTCTGTTTTGCAGTTTGGCCGAGGCCAGGTTTGAACCCGCCACCTTCAGTATATGAGGCCGGTGCCCTACTCGATGAGCCAAAGGCACCGCCGAACATTCAACTTTTGTATTAAGCATTTAATGGAAAGTTGCATAAATTAGTCAATAAATGAAGTCTCCTATGACGAATGGTGGTGGCATGGAACTTTTGGTTCTAAGAATCTAGGTAGAGAGATTCCATAGTTATTCCAGGCAAATCATGCCAAGTACCCTCACTACCCCTCTAACACTACCTGTATAGTCACTTACCTAAATTATACAGAAAGAACTTAAAATCAACAACTGAACTCCTCTAAGTATTGGTACTACATCTTAAATAGAAAATCAACACCCTATACAATACCGAAGCCTTATAAAATACAAATGGTACTAACCATGCACTGTTCAAAATTCTTTAAGCTGGTATTCCCTTTGATTGAAGTGACCAAAACAAACCTGACTTAAAGAAAATGATTAATGTTGCTTAGCCCTCTTTATAAAATCAGGACTTTGTTACTGACTTTTGTATTAAGGGATAAAAATGCAAGCAATGGTAGTTTCTAGATTTAGAATAACTTTTATTACTACATAACAGAATTTCTCCATCATTAGCACTTAGTCCTTATCCATCTGTTTAGATCAATGTATAAGTAAGATCTATAAATTATCTAGACAGGGATAAGAATAGTTTGCATAGTAGTTAATGGCCTTGATTGCTCTATCAATACTTATTCTAATTACAAAGAATCCTGTGGCTGTTACATTGAAACTAATTTTCAATAAAGCTCACAGGGACTTGTGGCCACCACCATTAAATTATTTTATAACTAGAAGCCTCAAGCTTTATTTTTGGTTTCTTCAACATCTGAATTATTTCCATAGGATTAATTAAACTCAGTTTAATAGCAGTATTTAAGATCAGTGGTGTTGTGAATAATTCACAGAGCTCAAATCATTTCCCAAATTCCTTCCTTTTATTGTTTTACTATGATAATTGGCAGCCTGTTAAGAAAAATGGGTTTAAGTATGCCAATTACAAGTTTAGCAAACTACACTTGATCTTTTAAAATTAATAAACTGCTAATATTTTAATTTACACTGTACTTGATTTTTGTATAAAAAATATACTGAATAAATTCTAAAAGTTGAATATCTTCAGAGAAAGGGCTAACAATCATTTTAAAGGTTAACCGTTTTAAATCAGCCTTTAGGTTATGTAAAGGTAATATGTGAGTACATGATTTAATGTATGTTTTATAATGTAACAGTGATAATAAGCCAAATTATATTATTGAATTATCTTTATTTAATTCTCTGTATGCCTTTCATGGTCATGATTTGCATGTTTCTTAGTTACATTCAAAATTGTTTCTAAGGATAAGGGATGGGCAGTTACTATTCCCATTTGGCAAATAGGAGAACAGATGTACAGGATGTGGAAGTGACTTGTTTACAAAAATCACATTGGGAATAGGCTCCTATGAGTTGAATAAAAACATTCTTTTTTTTTGGAGACAGAGCCTCAAGCTGTCACCCTGGATAGAGTGCTGTAGCATCACAGCTCACAGCAACCTCCAATTTCTGGGCTCAAGCGAGTCTCCTGCCTCTGCCTCCCAAGTAGCTGGGACTACAGGCGCCCCCCACAACGCCCAGCCATTTTTGGTTGCAGCCGTCATTGTTGCTTGGCGGGCCCGGGCTGGATTCAAACCCGCCAGCTTAGGTACTGGTACATGGCTGGTGCCTTAGCCCGCTGAGCCACAGGCGCTGAGCCGAATAAAAACATTCTATAGGCTTAGAACAGTGGTTTTCAACCTTCCTAATGCCACGACCCTTTAATACAGTTCTTCATGTTGTGGAGACCCCCAACCATAAAATTATTTTTGTTGCTACTTCATAACTGTAATTTTGCTACTGTTATAAATTGTCATGTAAATGTCTGATATGCAGGATGTATTTAGGCGACCCTTGGGAAAGGGTCATTCGACCCCCAAAGAGGTCACGACTCACAGGTTGACAACCACTGGCTTAGAACATCTTGCCTTTTCGGTCTGGCGCCTGTAGCTCAACGGGCTAAGGCACCAGCCACGTACACCTGAGCTGGCGGGTTCGAATCCAACCCGGGCCCGCCAAACAACAATGACAGCTGCAACCAAAAAATGGCCAGGTGTTGTGGCAGGCGCCTTTAGTCCCAGCTACTTGGGAGGCAGAGGCAGGAGACTCGTTTGAGCCCAGGAATTGGAGATTGCTGTGAGCTGTGATTCCACAACACTTTATCCAGGGTGATAGCTTGAGGCTCTGTCTCAAAAAAAAAAACAAACAAGAACATCTTGCCTTTTCATACCAGTTACTAGTTTACAGCAATCTAAATAAATGTGACAATCTTTCGATAAAGCTTGACTTTCTTTTCTTTTTTTTTTTTTTTTTTGAGACAGAGTCTCACTTTGTTGCCCTCAGTGGAGTACCAGGGCGTCATAGCTCATAGTAACCACAAACTCTGGGGCTCAAGCGATTCTCTTGCCTCAGCCTCCCGAGTAGCTGGGACTACAGGTGCCTGCCATAATGGCCAGCTAGTTTTTTTTTTCCAAGACGGGGTCCCACTCTTGCTCTGGCTCGTTTCCAACCTGTGACCTCAGGCAATCCACCTGTCTCAGCCTCCCAAGTGCTGGGATTACAGGTGTGAGCCACCGTGCTGGCTAAAGCTTGAGTTTCTAATAGCAGACCATTTTCCATTTCATCTGATTACTTCAGAATACAGATGTACTCTTTAGATTTAGACCAAACCTCTAAATCGTTGTAGTAAGCACCATGGGGGCTTACATTTTCTTTTTTTTTTTTTTCTTGAATCAAATGATTAAAAACAATTCTGTATTTTTAAACATAATTATGGTAAGCTAATTTCAGCTCTTTGGTAACTTGCCTGGGATGAATGCTGGAACGGTGCTTGTGGGAAGGAAAAGATGACCTACAGCATTCCTATGGCCTTTCTATCTTTGAACCAATGAAAGACAGGGCCTAGGGCGGTGCCTGTGGCTCAAAGGAGTAGGGCACTGGCCCCATATACCAGAGGTGGTGGGTTCAAACCCGGCCCCGGCCAAAAAAAAAAAAAAAAAGACAGGGCCTATTACAAATGCTAGCTATGGTCTATCAACTTATTATATTCATCCAAATTATTAAATTCGTCAAACTATGAAATATGGATACTCTTCCACATAAAATTATTTAGAGAAATTATAGTGAAATAGAGAAAATAACAGCTGCTATAATTTGTCATATAAACGATACAACTTAAAATTATGTTATGCCATTTTTTTCTTTCACGCAAATCCTCCCCAAATAAAGGTTCTTGCTTAATGTACATTTGTGCTACAAAATCACGTTTATATTCAAGGACTTCAAAACACTCACCCTAGAGCCTGGAAAGAAGGAATCGAAAGTGCCCAGTGCATTGATAAGAACAGCAGTCTGGAGGCAGATTCCCCAATGTAGTGCACATTCAGGAACTCAGGCATAGGAGAAGGCATGGTGAGCTAGTACGAACAGGGATTTAGGTAAATTATCTCATGACTGAAAGTTCTAAATTACCATTCTGTTTAAAAAATTGAATATAAACATAACACATCAAACATGAATCTAAATTATTCACAAAAAAGGCAAATCTTGAAATAATCCAAGTCAGTAGATTTTATAGCTACCAAACGAATAAATAAGTAGATCATAGTTCTAGCAAAGCAATATTCAGACAAGCAGACTCTCACCTAATAAATATCAACCATAATATTACCTGGTTGTGTTTTTAAAAGTTACTTCCTGTCTTGATCTAAGAATGTAGTTTTTATCTTCTCTCTTTCCATTAACAGCAGCATGCAACAAATTTAGTTTAAAGAGAAAACTATATGCTGATTGTTCCCTCACATAGGCTACTATGTTATTAGAAAATTCAAATGCTTACAGGACTGGAGAATGAGTGAAATAGGCTTCCTGGTACTAACTGGGGAGAGTATATTCCAGATAAAGGACACAACCCCGACTTGAACTAGCACAATAAAAACATATGGAAATTTGGGTTCAGAACTACCAGCTCTTTCAATTTTTCAAAGAACAGGTTCTGTGTGAAATAGTCCTATTAAAAAAAATTGGTACTGAATACAAAAGCATTTTTTTAAATTTCAAATTAATATGAGGATACAAATTTTTTTTTTAAATTTATTGTATATTTTGTTTTGTTTTGTTTTGAGGCAGAGCCTCAAGCTGTACCCTGGATAGAGTGCCATGGCATCACAGCTCACAGCAACCTCCAATTCCTAGGCTCAGGCCAGTTTCTTGCCTCCGTCTCTCAAGTAGCTGGGACTACAGGCGCCCGCCACAACGACTGGCCATTTTTTTTTTTTTTTTGGTTGCAGCCGTCATTGTTTGGCCGGCCTGGGCTGGATTCGAACCCGCCAGCTCATGTGTACGTGGTTGGCTCCTTAGCCCATTGAGCCACAGGCGCCGAGCCAGAGGATACAAATTTTTAGGTTACATTATTTTTACTTCTAAGGTAAAGTTGAAGTTGTATTTGAGCCCTTCACCCAGGGGTCATGTTGAACACCCTCACATTGTACACATTATTTTTAAAAATATTCTACAAACATGTTTGTGGACATACCACTTCTAGGCTGTCAGTTTGTACTGCTAACTTTAAATAGTTCTTTAAAATGTTTAACCACTGTTGAAAATAAATATCCTATATTAAAACACTTCTAGGCTGGGAGCAGTGGCTCACAGCTGTACATTTGGGAGGCCAAGGCAGGTGAACTGCCTCACCTCATGGGTTCGAGACCAGCCTGACCCAGAGTAAGACCCCATCTCTAAAAAGTAGCCAGGTGTTGCGATGGGTGCCTATAGTCCCAGACACTTGAGAGGGTGAGGCAAGAGAATCGCTTAAGCCCAAGACTTTGAGGCTTGCTGTGAGCTATGACGCCACAGCACTCTATCAAGGGGAACAAAGTGAGGCTCTGTCAAAAAAAAAAAAAAAGATCTAAAAGAATTTCTGGGCGGCACCTGTGGCTCAAAGGAGTAGGGCACCGGCCCCATATACGGGAGGTGGTGGGTTCAAACCTGGCCCCGGCCAAAAAAAAAAAAAAAAGAATTTCTGCAAATCTTGGTTAAAAAGAATTTTTACTGTTACAAATAAAATGTAATTTCACCCCTAAGAAACATTACTATATACATATTTTTGGAGACAAGGTCTTACTCTGTTGCCTGAGCTTAGGTACGATGGCACCATCATAATTCACTGTAACCTTAAACCCCTGGACATCAGTGATCCTCCTGCCCAGGTTCCCAAGTAGTTGGGACTACAGGCATGCATTGCCATGCCTGGCTAATTTTTCTATATTTGTAGAGACAGGGTCTCGCATGTTGCTCAGGCTGGTCATGAACTCCTGGCCTCAAGTGAGCCTCGTATCTTGGCCTCCCAAAGTGCTAGGATTATAGGCAAGAGCCATAGTCCCTAGCCTCTACTTTTTAATTACTGAAATGATCAATGGTATCAAATATAGCAAGGATACAGGAAAAAAGTACTCATACATTACTGTGGGTGTATAAAGTGGAGAGCAATTTGGTTATCTACCAAAATTTAAAAAATAGGTATGCTATGTGACCTAATAATACCACCTCTAAATCTTTATTCCAGGAAAATACTTGTATATATGCAAAAAGGCATGTCGATTGTAGCCTCCCTCCCTCCCTCCCTTCCTTCTTTTTGAGACACAGTTTTACTATGTTGCCCTCAGGAGAGTGCCATGGCAACACAGCTCATAGCAACCTCAAACTCTTGGGCTTAAGCGATTCTCTTGCCTCAGCTTCCCAAGTAGCTGGGACTACAGGTGCCCGCCATAACACCCGGCTATTTTTTTGTTGCAGTTGTCATTGTTTAGCTGGCCCAGGCCAGGTTCGAACCTGCCTGCCCTGGTGTATGTGGTAGGCACCCTGACCACTGAGCTATGGGTGCAGAGCCTGTAGCTATATTTCTAATAGTGAAATTAAAATCTTGCAACCATTCATATTTCCACCTCCAGGAAAAGAATAATCTATATTATAGAACACCACGTGAGAATTAAAATAATCAGCTCAGCACCTGTGGCTCAACGGGCTAAGGCACCAGCCACGTACACCTGAGCTGGCAGGTTTGAATCCAGCCCGGGCCTGCCAAACAACAATGACGGCTGCAACCAAAAAATGGCCAGGCGTTGTGGCGGGTGCCTGTGGTCCCAGCTACTTGGGAGGTGGAGGCAAGAGACTCGCTTGAGCCCAGGAATTGGAGGTTGCTGTAGGTTGTGATGCCACAGCACTCTATCCAGGGTGACAGCTTGAGGCTCTGTCTCAAAAAAAAAAAAAGAATTAAAATAATCTAAATGAGATGGAATGGCATAGAAAAAACATCTCATAGATTTCTCAGTGGAAAAAAGAATGGCAAAATGATTCAGCTTATGTTACCTAAAATGGATAGTGTATATGTATACCTGTATCTACATGTACGAGAAAAGGACAGAAGGAAACATACAACACAGTTAATAGTGGCTACCTTTGGGGTAGGGTAGGATAGGTGAATATGCCTGTATTTATTTTTCTGGGAAATGTATTATATATATATAGCTTTCATCAAATTTTAAAAGGTATCTATGATGTCAACCAGATCAAAAGGTTTTCATCAAAAAGACAGAAAACTTCTCAAGAAATATTAGATTAACATGTATAAAAAGAACCTCCCTCTGTTTAATATTAGCCACAGATCATTTATTTATAAACGGTGCCAAGTAATAAAACAGGGCAATTAATAGTTAAAATTCCATGAAATGAAAAATATTTTTAAATGTTTGAGAATTGGGTGGAGGGAGGGTAATTGGTGGGACCACACTTACGGCGCATCTTACAAGGGTACATGTGAAATTTACTAAGTGTAGAATATAAATGTCTTAACACAATAACTAAGAAAATGCCATGAAGGCTATGTTAACCAGTTTGATGAAAATATTTCAAATTGTATATAAAACCAGCACATTGTACCCCATGATTGCATTAATGTACACACTTATGATTTAATTAAAAAAAAAAAAAAAGGTTCACACATACACACACAAAAAAATGTTTGAGAATTTTTAAGGAACACTTCCTAGAAAAGTAAATTAAAATAGAATCATTGAAGATAATTTCCAAGAGAACTACAGGCAAATTATTAAACATACTAAAGTAAGTAGTAGGACATAACTCTACATATGAGTGTGTGTGTGTATATATGTTTTGTTTTTTTTAAAACTTGGGAACTGGATTGGCGCCTGTGGCTCAACGGGCTAAGGCGTCAGCCACGTACACCTGAGCTGACGAGTTCGAATCCAGCCCGGGCCGCCAAACAACAATGACGGCTGCAACCAAAACATGGCCCGGCGTTGTGGCGGACGCCTATAGTCCCAGCTACTGGGGAGGCAGAGGCAAGAGACTCGCTTGAGCCTAGGAATTGGAGGTTGCTGTGAACTGTGATGCCACGGCACTCTACCCAGGGTGACAGCTTGAGGCTCTCTCTCAAAAAATAAATAAATAAATAAATAAAACTTGGCAACTGGGTGGCACTTGTGGCTAAAAGAGTAGGGTGCCAGCCCCATATACCGGAAGTGGAGGGGTCAAACCTGGCCCCAGCCAAAAAGTGCAAAAACAAAAAAAAAAACTTGGGAACTTTTTCAGAATTGCCCAAGGTGGACAGGGAAAAAAGCCTAAAAAATTAGGAAAATTGTCAAAAATTAAAATTAAGTATGGTGGCACCATCATAATCCACTGTAACCTTAAACTCCCGGGCATCAGTGATCCTCCTGCCCAGGCTCCCAAGTAGCCGGAACCACAGGCATGCACCACCACACTGGCTAATTTTTCTATTTTTGTACTTAAGTGTCACAAATTAGGGAAATTGTCAACTAGTTTTAAGGGCAAGGGGTAAGGAACAAAACAAAAAGAAGATTATCCTTTGCTAAATTGCTTAAAATTGCCTTTTATTAAATAAAATACCTGTAATATATAAAAATTGGATATAATGGCTTTGATTTACACAACAACAACGGTGTTGAAAGCACATATAGTGAGAATAAGAGACTGTCTCCGAGGGTACGGCAGACTTGACACAGTTGGTCTGGTTTAGGTCCTGCCTGCCCTTCACCCCGTCTCCCATTCTTAACTGTTTTGCAAATTTAGCTCCCACCCTAAAGATGCCTATCTTGAGTAGTTTAGGTGGATTGATTTAGGGAGATTAACTTTTAAATTAGAATGTTGTTAACTGTTTACGAGTCATGGGTTCTGCCAATTACTGTTTAAGATAAGGGTTTACGTGGTCTTCACTTTGAATTTAAATGTGTAAAACTGTAGTGTTGGAAATGGAAGATCAGAACAGTCTTGGAGAGGCTAACCTCACTGTTCTCCAGAATCTCCACCTTCTGACAAAGTTTAGTGGACCTATCTCTACATATTGGCTGACAAGAGACAGGTGGCCAGACCCTCTTTATCAGGTAAGTGGTAACTGAAAAACTTTCTGCTGATTTAATCATAAAATGAAAGTTTGGCATGTGCACTAAAAGAACTCATTACTTAAAGTACTAGACCATGTTGCATTTATAAAGCATATATTTCATAATTTATCTGTTTTACATACTTAACAGACCTTAAGCATTATGAATCAGAAAACTAAAGCAACAATAAATCATTCAATAAGGCTTTTTTTTTTTTTTGTAGAGACAGAGTCTTACTTTATCGTCCTCGATAGAGTGCTGTGGCGTCACACAGCTCACAGCAACTTCCAATTCCTGGGCCCAGGCGATTCTCTTGCCTCAGCCTCCCAAGTAGCTGGGACTACAGGCACCTGCCACAACGCCCGGCTATTTTTCTGTTTTGCAGTTCGGCTGAGGCGGGTTTGAACTCGCCACCTTCAGTATATGGGGATGGCGCTCTACTCGATGAGCCACAGGCACCACCCTCAACAAGGCTTTTAAGTTGAAAAGACAAAGATTTCTTCTTCTACATAGGGGTGAGTTCCCACTACAAAGATGTTAAAACTTCCCCCAAATGCCTGTGGATATTTAGGGTTATAAACCGAATTATACATATTTTTCAAATTTAACATCTTGAACTGATTTTTTAAAGAGTGTTGACAACTAGACCTGACCAACCTATTTCAGAAGTTATTACTTGGGTTTGCAATTATCTTTCTATAATAGTTTCTGTAATGAAATTCTGATAATAATCTGCATGATACAGCTTATTTTTTATTTTTTGAGACAGAATTTCACTTTGTCACCCTTGGTAGAGGTCCTGGCCTCACAGCTCACAGTAACCTCAATCTCTTGGGTTCAACTCTTGCTTTAGCCTCCCAAGCAGGTGAACGCCACGATGCCCAGCTATTTTTTAGACACAAGGTCTTGCTCTTGCTCAGGCTGGTTTTGACTCCTGACTCAAGCAATCCACTAGGCCTCCCAGAGTGCTAGGATTACAAGTATGAGCTACCGTGCTCAGCCCTTATGATACAGCTTTTAAAAAATCATCTGGGGCAGCGCCTGTGGCTCATCGAGTAGGGCGCCGGCCCCATATACCAAAGGTGGCAGGTTCAAACCCAGCCTCGAACCCCAGAACTGCAAAAACAGAAAAATAGCCAGGTGTTGTGTTAGTCGCCTGTAGTCCCAGCTACTTAGGAGGCTGAGGCAAGAGAATCGTCTAAGCCCAGGAGTTGGAGGTTGCTGTGAGCTGTGTGATGCCATGGCACTTCAGCAAGGGCAATAAAGTGAGACTCTGTCTCTACAAAAAAAAACAAAAACAAGGCCAGGCTTGGTGGCTCACGCCTATAATCTCAGCACTTGGGAGGCCGAGGTGGGTGGACTGTATGATGTCACAGGTTCAAGAGCAGCCTGAGCTAGAGCAAGACCTTGTCTCTAAAAATAGCCAGGTGTTGTGGTGGGCACCTGCAGTCCCAGCTACTTGGGAGCTAAGGCAAGAGAATTGCTTGAGCCCAAGAGTTTGATGTTGCTGTGAGCTATGACGCCACAGCACTCTCTACCCAAGGCAACATAGTGAGACTCTGTCTCAAAAAAAAAAAATCATCTGACTTCCAACTTTTTACTAATTACCTCTATGGCCATGAACATTGTATACACACACATTCAATAACCAGTGAGTAAGAGTTCACAGCTAAGTGTTAGTGTCTCTGTCGAAGAAGAAAATGAAAACTGGATGAACTATAGCAAGCGGCTGAGAAAGGAAATGCCATGTGTGAGAAACACTGGGCAAGTGAATCAGAATGTGGAAGACCTAAAATGTCAAATCATGGAAACTAACCTTAATCTCACACAGGCCAGGGGAAGAAGCTATTGAAGGCTTTTAAGTAGCACAGTGACATAATGAGACTGATCTTTAACACATACTACACTAGTACCAGTGCACAGGATATGACAGAGAAGAGAGCCAGGAAGCAAAGCTGTTACTATAATAGTTCAAGAAAACCTTATTTTATTTTTTCTTTTGAGAGTCTCACCATGTTGCCTAGTAGAGTACCATGGTGTCACAGCTCACAGCAACCTCAAACTCTTGGGCTTAACCGATTCTGTTGCCTCAGCCTCCCAAGTAGCTGGGACTACAGGTGCCCATCACAAGGCCCAGCTATTTTTTTTTTTTTTTGAGACAGAGCCTCAAGCTGTCACCCTGGGTAGAGTGCCGTAGCATCACAGCTCACAGCAACCTCCAAGTCCTGGGCTCAAATGAGTCTCTTGCCTCCACCTCCCAAGTAGCTGGGACTACAGGCGCCCGCCACAACACCTGGCCATTTTTTGGTTGCAGCCGTCACTGTTGTTTGGCGGGTCCGGGCTGGATTCGAACCCACCAGCTCAAGTGTACATGGCTGGCGCCTTAGCCCATTGAGCCACAGGCACCAAGCCAAGGCCCAGCTATTTTTTGGTTGCAGTTGGCCCTGGCTGGATTCGAACCTGCCAGCTCTGGTGTATGTGGCTAGTGCCCTGGCCACTGAGCTACAGGCACTGAGTCAGTTCAAGAAAATTTTAAAAGGCCTAAAATATGGTAACAGAAGTGAAGAGGAAGGGAGAAATTCAAGTAATAGAATGGTTAAGATTCTGCTATGAAATGGAGGAGAACAAAATGTGAGGAGCATGATGACCAGCCCAAAGTTGCAAATGTACGTTACTAGAAGGACTTCAGGACTTCGATTTTAACATTGACAGCATAAACATAAGAACAGTGTTGCAATTTCACCTTGCTTCTGTTGCATATACTTCTTTTTTTTTGAGACAGAGCCTCACTTTGTTGCCCTTCATAGAGTGCTTTGGCATCAAAGCTCACAGCAACCTCCAACTCTTTTTTTTTTTTTTCTAGATATAGAAATATATTTTCTCAAATTATTCTTTTTCATAACTGGGTTCAGTCCCAGACTGCTGTTTACATCAATAATCCATTCTAGA
Organism: Perodicticus potto; assembly: GCA_963574655.1. Lineage (NCBI taxonomy): Eukaryota > Metazoa > Chordata > Mammalia > Primates > Lorisidae > Perodicticus > Perodicticus potto. Next base: position 17,805 of record CAUYRH010046049.1, read on the forward strand.
ACCAGGCTGGAGGGCTTGCATTCCTCTGAAAGAGCATGAAGCAAATGAAGGACCGTAACACCTCCTCAAGACTGTGACCTAATTTTCCATTTCTGAAAGTCTGTTCTGCAAATTTCCATATATCAAAAGAAAATACAGAATTTAAATTATAGTATCTTCTCAAAAGCAAAAGAAAAAAACAATTCAAAGGAGGCTTTTTCTTTTCTTTTCTTGTGTCTTAAATGTCAATAATCACAAAAACTTCTGGCTTCTCTTCATTATAGACCTGCATTGCTGAATATGTTATTGCTTTGACTTCTGTTCCCTAATGTTGGGGATAGAGAAAAAGCAAACAGGAAAAAAAGACATTGAAATCAGAATCATTAACTCTGGCAACAAATGGCTGACAATCAAAATTTTAAAACATACGTATTATTCTGAAAAACTCAAAACTCACATGAAACAATTTGTTATCAAATTAACACAGTATTTATGCACTGATCCAATAGAAATGGGAGGCAATATGTACACAGTGGAGTTAGAAGTTGGAATTCTTTTTTTTTTTTGCAGTTTTTGGCCAGGGCCGGGTTTTGAATGCGCCACCTCCGGTATATGGGGCCAGCACCCTACTCCTTGAGCTACAGGTGCCAACCAAAAGTTGGAATTCTTAATCCTGGCTTTTTTTCTACCTAGAAATTATCTGACCTGCCCATCACCAGATTTTTCATTTATGTAACTGGAAGAATCAATGAACACAAGTTTTTCTACTGCATGGCTCAGGGCTCCTTCTCAAGCCCCAAACCACTTCCTTAGACTGACAAGGCCCTCAACCCATTCTCCTCAGCTGCAATACGCACTTCACCTCTTGGGAATCTTCCCTTTCCAAGTCCAGTTGAAGAGTGAGCTACAGTTTCCCAGTTCAAAAGCTCTCCACACAATTCTGATACATGATACTCTATCTGACCCTGCCCTAGTTAAAAACCACAGGATTAGATGTTCTCGTAGGTTCCTTCCACCTCTAAAAAGAACCTACAATAATTCTGTACACCACAAAATGTATCAGGCAATCAGTGAATAGCATTTGCTAGCTCCACAGCACAAAAGAAATCTAAAGATTTCACAGAAAGATTGAGTGGCAGCACCTTTGCTTTTTCCCTTCTACCATAATCACCCAGCAAAAGCACAACCTAAATCAAATTTCATACCATACTAATTGATATCAACTGAAAAGTGTATCTACAGATCTAAACAGGCATTCAGCAGTAACCATAATCCTGCATTTACCACTAAATTCCACTTCTCACTCTCTGAGAAAATTATTTTACATCTTCTCCTCTAGCGTCCCTCCCTCATTCTCACTCTCAGCCAACTGTGTTTCCTAAAGGAAATTACAATCAATAGAAACAGTCTCATCTTTTCACCATCAAATCTACCATGAGCCTCTCCTCCGGTTACAATGAATGGCCTGTCCCTATCCTATGAGAAAGCCAATTTCTCTAGTTCAGCACCAGCTCCCACACCCCACTACCAACATTTACTAGAGAGGCTGTGGCCCTGTCTATCTGCACAACTTTGCTTCCTACTATTCTCCCCTCTGTCTCAGCTCCAGTTGGCAGTTTCTTCAACATAACCTACTTCACTTCAGGCCTTCACACCTGTTTCTTCTCCCTTATTTCTGCTCACTGACCATTTCTCTGGCCTATGCTCAAATATTACCTCCTCAAATATGCCTTTTCTTTCTTTCTTTCTTTTTTTTTTTTTTTTTTGAGACAAAGCCTCAAGCTGTCACCCTGGGTAGAGTGCTGGGGCATCACAGCTCACAGCAACCTCTAACTCCTGAGCTTAAGCTATTCTCTTGCCTCCACCTCCCAAGTAGCTGGGACTACAGGCGCCTGCCACAACACCCAGTTTTTTTTTTTTATTGTATTGTCACTGTTTTGCAGGCCCAGGCTGGATTCGAACTTGCCAGCTCCAGTGTATGTGGCTGGCGCCTTAGCTGCTTTTTTGACCACCCTTCTCCTTCCATCATCTAACCCTGATGGCACTGTTCACTAACTGAAATTATATTATTTACTTCTTTACATGTTTGTCTGGCCTTCTACTAAATTTTAACCTCAGTTAAGTGCAGAGATCTCATTTGTCCTGTTACGTCTCTATCTATTTTTTTGTTTGTTTGTTTTGCAATTCGGCCCGGGCCAGGTTTTAACCCACCACCCTTGGTATATGGGGCCAGTGCCCTGCTCGCTGAGCGACAGGCACTGTCCTTATGTCTCTATCTAAAGTGCCTAAAATTGGCTGGGTGTGGTGGCTCACGCCTATAATCCTAGCACTCTGGGAGGCCAAGGTGGGTAGACTGCCTAAGCTCACAGGTCTGACACCAGCCTGAGCCAGAGTGAGATCCCATCTCTAAAAACAGCTGGTCGTTGTGGCAGGCGCCTGTAGTGGCAGCTACTTGGGAGGCTGAGGCAAGAGAATCGCTGGAGCCCAGGAGTTTGAAGTTGCTATAGCTATGAGGGCAACAAAGTGAGACTCTCTCACTCAAAAAAACAAAGAAACAAACAAAAAGAGTTAAGTCCTTACAAGCTGGTAAACACTGAATTTTTGCCAGAATTTAGAAAAGCACAGAAGAGGCCTCTTTGCCTTTTCTTGTCACAACAATGGGGGCCCATTTCCTGTCTAGGGAGAATGTATCCTGCTCTGTAAACTTTTCTCAATAAATTTTGTTTCATGCTTATCTTAAAAAAAAAGAAAAGCACAGAAGATAGAAGGTATTTTAGCAAATATCTAATCCAACACCTTCATTATGGAAGAAGAAACCAAAACTCGAAAAGGCAAAGGAACTTTCACGTCCCACAACAATCTGAACAAACCTGACCCTGAACCCAACGCTGACTGCTGATCCACCAAATCAGCTGTGTGAAATCCTTTTTCTTTCTTTTTCTTTTTTTTGAAGACAAGAGTCTCACTTTGGGGAGGAGCCTGTGGCTCAGTTAGTAGGGCGCTGGCCCCATATACCGAGGGTGGAAGGTTCCAGCCCAGCCCTGACCAAACTGCAACAAAAAAATAGCCAGGCACTGTGGCAGGTGCCTGTAGTCCCAGCTGCTAGGGAGGCTGAGGAAAGAGAATTGCCTAAACCCAGGAGTTGGGAGGTTGCTGCGAGATGTGTGATACCACAGCACTCTACCAAGGGCTATAGAGTGAGACTTTGTCTCTACAAAAAAAATTAAAAAAAAAAAAAAAAGAATCTCACTTTGTCACCGTTGGTGACAAGCCGTGGCATCTTAGCTCACAGCAATCTCAAACGCACAGGTTACAGTGATCCTCTTGCTTCAGCCTCCCAAGTAGCTGGGACTATAGGCACCTGCCATAACGCCGAGCTATTTTTTTTTTTTTTAGAGACAGGGTGTCACTCTCGCTCAGGTTGGTCTCAAACTCGTGAGCTCAGGCAATCCACCTGCCTCAGCCTCCAAAATGCTGGGATTACAGGTGTAAGCTACTGCGTCCGTCCAAATCATTGTTTTAACATAATATATCCAGACAGATCAGAGAAGTCTGAGAAACTAACACCTTACACCAATTATTAGAACTGGTTGAAATTTATTGTTACGTATGTGAACTTTAGTGTAACTAAGTAATGTTTCAATGGCTAAATTTTAAAACATACCTGAGGGTGCTTAGACAATGAAAATTCTTCTCCCCACCTTGAGAAGGAAAATTAAAACATGGTTAATATTTAACACTTGTTCTCTACGTATTTTTACATAAGCCTTATACATGTGGTTAAGATACTAGAAAGCCAAAAGCGCTGGAAGGGATGGGGAGCTCCAAGTTTCATTTTCTTTTTTTTTTTTTGTAGAGACAGAGTTTCACTTTATTGCCCTCGGTAGAGTGCTGTGGTGTCACACAGCTCACAGCAACTTCCAACTCCTGGGCTTAGGCTATTCTCTTGCCTCAGCCTCCCAAGTAGCTTCATTTTCTTTTTTTTTTAAACAGAGTCTTAAGCTGTCACCCTGGGTAGAGTGCTGTGGCATCACAGCTCACAGCAACCTCAAACTCTTGGGGTCAAGCGATTCTCTTGCCTCAGCCTCCTAAGTAGCTGGGACTACAGGCACCTACCACAATGCCCAGCTATTTTTTGGTTGCAGTTGTCACTGCTGCTCAGCAGACCTGGGCCGAGTTTGAACCACCACCTTAGGTGTATGTGGCCGGCGCCCTTGCCGAGTGAGCTACAATTGTTGCCGCTCTAAGTTTCATTTTCATATCAGGAGATACAGCTATTGGGGCACTTGTATTCAACAGCCATTGGCTGCTCTCAAGGTTGATATTTCCTCTCACAACAAAAGTGCCCCAATTCAGTGTGCCAGGCTAGATCTCGATAAACATGATCTAAACTTGATTTACATTTTACAACTTTTTCAAAAATGCCCATGATTTGTATAAAGAAGGCTGCTAGAACCTGGGCAAGTCTCCTCTTTTTTTTTTTTTAATGACACATTAAAATTTGCTTTAATACCTCTTTGGCGGGGGAAAAATCACACTTTTAGTGAATGAACAAGAAACATTTTTATAGTAGCAGTAGGCTATTATTTTTATCTACCGTGCCATGAATTCATAGGGAAAAGGTTCCAGTAGCTCAGTGGGGGGCAACTTGCCATTGAATGTGATAAAGTGTTGACTGACTTTTGAATTCACGGGAAATAAGTTCCAGCACCTTGTATCACTGTTACACGGGGCCTATGGGGGTTATCCTGTGTGCTACACTGTATACCTATTATGCCATGAGCTCATGGGGAATAAATAGGTTCTTGCACCTAAAAACATGGGTCCACTAGTACTCCTGTGTGCTATGTTATATGCTTATTATGCCATGAATTCATAGGGAATGGGTTCCAGGAGCTCAAGCTCCTTTCTGTTGGTTCTCACAAAGTGGGCTTCTCTGGGTGGAGCAGGCTGGCGCTTCAGTTGAACCCAGGTACCTTTCTGTTTGGCTTCCTTCTTTTTCTGATCATTTTCCTTCACACGTTTCCGGAAACCATCTCCGCTCTTAGAGTGCTTAATGTGCTCAATACGAACATTAATCCTCTTGGCAAGAATCTTGCCCTTTACTTGTTTACAACAATGCCAACAGCATGCTGGGTAACACTGTAGACTCTTCCAGTTTTGCCATGGTAACATTTGTGTGGCGTGCCTTTTTGAACAGTACCCATTCCCTTGATGTCTACAATATCACCTTTCTTGTAGATTCGCATATATGTGGCCAAAGGAACA
>CAUYRH010046051.1:0-30793 GCA_963574655.1 Perodicticus potto
GACCACACCTACGGTGCATGTCAGAAGGGTACAGATGAAACTTACTAAATGCAGAATACAAATGTCTTCATACAATAACTAGGAAAGTGCCATGAAGGCTATGTTAAACAGTTTGATGAAAATGTTTCAGATTGTATATGACGCCAGCGCATTGTACCCCATGATTGCACTAATGTACACAGCTATGATTTAATAAAAAAAAAAAAAAGCTACTACTTTTTATAAATGAAAATGTTTCTTTACTCTAAAGTACAAGAAATAAAATAATCTTTTAATAAAATTTATAATCTCTATGCTCATTTTTACATTATTAATACTTAAGAATATTTTTTAAGGCTCGGCACATGTGGCTCAAGCAGCTAAGGTGCCAGCCACATACTCCTGAGCTGGCGGGTTCAAATCCAGCCTGGGCCCACCAAACAACAATGATGGCTGCAATCAAAAAATATCTGGGCATTTTGGCGGGCGCCTATTGTCCCAGTTACTTGGGAGGCGGAGGCAGGAGAATTGCTTGGGCCCAGGAGCTAGAGGTTGCTGTGAGCTGTGATGGCACAGCACTCTACCCAGGATGAAAGCTTGAGGCTCTGTCTCAAAAAAAAAAAAAAAAAAGAATATTTATTAAGTAAAGTTGCCATTGCTGTATTTTAACTCTTTCATTCTCTCTCTTCTATTGGCCTTTTAGCTAAATCTTTCTTTTATGTAATGATTTAGTGGTTGCCATAAAGATTACCATCAACTTACTATTGTCTAACCTGATATAATATTGTAACACTTCTCATGTATGTAATATTAAAAAATTCCAACTGTTCAATTTTATTGAACCCATAGTCCTACTCTTTATGCAATTGTCATATTTTTACTTTTATAAAATTATAAACCCAATAATATATTGCTATTTTTGCTTAAAGCAGCCAACTATTTCATAAAGAATTGAATAAAAGTAAGGAAAATGATATTTTATATTTGTTCATGTATCCATAATTTCCAGTGCTCTACATTTCTTCCTGTAGTTCAAAGTTTATCCCCAACAACAAAAATTAAAAAATACCCGGAGTTCAGAACCCAAGTGTCTGTGAGCCCAAGATACCAGGAATTTGCAGAGATGGAGGTTGGGCATGGACTGGATTTGGCACAGAATGTCAGCTAGGACCTTCAATATAATTTTATTTTTCTCTGGAATGACAGAATTATCTCATCTTAACAGATAGACTGTGCAAATATTATAAATTATTTTTATGAGCCTTTGAGTATATAGGAAATCTAAGATAGTTGTACATCCTTGCTGTAGGTAACAAATACAAACAACTGCTCTTATCTTAATGTCATTGTCTAAGACCTTCCAGATTCATAATCCAGCCCATCTTCTCTCCTACACCAAAGATCTTACAGGACTACATACTCAAACCTCAGAGCTTTGGGGGACAAACATCCACAATGATGCTCTCTAAGCACTTGGAAAAAATGATATGGTCTACCATTGCCTAATTCTGGGTGATTGGTGAATAGAATGGATACCTGATAAAGCTCTGGCCTGAGACTCTGCTGCTTTAGATGAAAAGTCCAGCACATAGTCCACCCCTGAAGTCTGCAATTCCAGGCAGATCATGGCACTGGGGCCCATGGAGGGGCATGGTCCTCAGAAACACTACCTTTACCTTCCAATCTTCATCCTCAGATGGCACTTCCTGGCCTTCACAGTCACTAGGTTGAAAAGGCTCTCATGGTGTCTTCTCTTGAGGTTATGCCTTTCTCCAGCTCCATAGAGACAACTGAGGCTACAAACCCCACCTACCACTGATTCTTTGGTCTCCAGGGTACAGAGGCCTAGTAGTGGGGCTACATACAGAGCCTGTTGTGAGGTCAGCACTTTTGGTTACTGACATTCTCAAGTCAACCAAACGTCATGGGGTGGATAGGATGGCAGTTTTTACCCATCTGGAAGTTTCTAGGCTGGTCTGAGGGGAACTGAATAGCCAGAGAGTTCAGACCCAGAGTTAAGAGATTTTCCTTTGACATATGCCCTGGAGGAAGAGCAGCTGAAGTGAATTACCCCCAGAGTTTCTCAGGTCTTTGAAGGCAGGCCTCATTGTAGGGGTGAGGGGAGGGTATGAAAATGGAACTCCAGATTCTCCTCTTCTACCCATTTCTTGTTCCCAGACCTGAGAACTGTCCTTTTGTGTACTCTGAACTGAGAGGTTGCTTCCAGTGCTTCCATATCCTGAAGTGGTGAAGTGGGTACCTGAGATTCAGAGTGTGGAAGAAAAATATAATATCTTTAGCAAAACAAAACAAACTGACAAAAACACATAAAATCAGAAATATGAATTTCCCCTTTAAGAAAGGAAGCTAATTTTTCAGTAAAATGCTTGCTGGCTAGATTTGTTAGGCCAGCAACAACTCTCAACATTTACACATTTTCTTCCTTCATTCTACTTACTCTATGCTCCTGTATTTACAGAGAAAATACAAACTCCTCATACTCACAACACTTGTTAGATTTTTTTTTCTGATTCTAACATTTACAATAAAGATAGTTATGCTTGAGTTACTTTTAATGTTTAGAAAGAATGTTTATATAATAAGCTCTGAAACAATGGCTATTGTGAAAATTAATGAATATTCAAAATTGTAGAATTGATGTAAATGATTCAACAGTAAAGCTTACCAAGCTTCTTTCTAGAGATGCATTGTCTAAAAAGCTATAACAAGCTCAGTGCAAAATCTTGGAATGTAAGATGAATGCTTTCACTCTACCCACCATAACAGGGCTGTTGTTTTGTTTTTTTAATTTACTTAAAACAATTTTTTTTAGATATAGGTCTCACTTTATTGTCCAGACTGTCTCAAACTCCTGGCCTCAAGCTATCCACCTGCCTCAGTCCCCCAAAGTGCTAGGATTACAGGACTGAGTCATCATGGTCAGCCTGTTTTTATTTTTGAATAAACTGATATCTGACAGATTTTCCTCCTAAAATCTAAACATAAAGTGAGGTTATTTGTCTATTATACCTTCACGGTGGAAAATAAAACAGCCTGGCTAGTGTCACTGACTCCACCATCATCATACTTCTGTAGGGTTCTCTGAGGCAGGCTCTGAGTCTAGGCTAATCAAAAGTCTTATCTCCTTGGGGGCGAGGGGTAAGCCTATGCCCAAAGAGTCAAATATAATTTATCCAAGTAAATCACAACAATTCCGTTAACCTTTGGCAGTGATTTCCTCAGGGGTAATCCTATGAACCAGTTCTGGCAAATGAAACATGGGAAATATTCAGGAGGACGGCTCCTATGAAAGATTTTCTTCATGAGTAAGGCTGGTGTTGGAGGTGTCATGCAATCAACATTTATTGGACTTTGTGAGCTTTAAGAGGATGAAGATATGCTCTCTACTCCAGGGATGCTTAGTGAAGGAGAGAAATATAAACATACAATGTGATGTGATGAATATCATGTAAAAAGCATGAAGGAAGAATAGAAAAGGAAAAACTGCTCAGAGGTGAAAGACTTTGTAAAGAATCTTCACCTATTCCCTGATCGGAGATTTTTCTTTTGTATTTTCTTCCAGAATTGCATAATTTTAGATTTTACATTTAGGCCTATGATCCCTTTTGTGTTGATATGTGTATGTGGTATAAAGTATGGATCAAAGTTTTTCTTTTCTTTTCTCTTTCACTTTTGCATATGAATATCTGGTTGTTCCAAAACCATTTGTTAAAAAGATCATTCTTTCTCTTCTGCATTGCCTTTATACCTTTGGCAAATATGTATATGTCAGTCTCTTTCTGGACTGTCTAGACTATTTATCTACCTTTACACCAGTGCCACACTGTAGTAAATACTGTGGCTTTATATAAGTATTGAAATCCAGTAGAATAGTCCTCCAACTTTGTTCTTCTTTTACAAAGTTACTTTGGCTATTCTAGTTCATTTACCTTTCCATATGGATTTTTAAATCAGTTTCCTTGAAAAAAAAAAAAAAGAGGATAGCTGGGGTTTTTTAATTGAATTACATTGAGTCTATCTCAATTACATTGAGACCAATCTGAGGAGAAATGACATTTTAAGGATATTGACTCTCCTAACCCATAAACAAGGTATCCTTTTCATTTCTTTAGGTCTTTAATTTATCTCAGCAATGTTTTGGAGTTTCCACTCTATATGTCTTATACATATTTATCAGAATTATCCCTAAATTCTTTATATTTTTATACTAGTATATAGAAATATGATTGGTTTTTATATATTGATCTATATTCTGTAACCTTAGTAAACTCACTTATCACTTCTAATAGCTAGAGTAAACTTCATTGGATTTTGTACTAGGCAATCATGTTGTCTCTCAGGAAAGAAAGATTTATTCCTTTCTTCCCAATCCGGATGCATTTTGCTTCTTTTTCTTACTTTGTTGTATGCCTAAAATGCCAAGTACAACATTGAACAGAAGTGGTGAGAGGGTGCATCCTTGCCTTGTCTGAAATAGTAAAAACCCTTGTTTCTAAAGCATACTTTCAATGAGTATAGAATTCTAGGTTAACATTTTTTCCCCATTATTTAAAGGTGTTGCCCTACTGTTTTCTTGCTTCCCTTGTTTCTGATAAGAAATGTGACTTTATTCTTATCATTGTTCTTCTGTATATAATTTGTTCTTTTTCTCTTATCTTTTTTTAAGATATTCCCTTTAACTGGTCAGCACTCATAGCTCAGTGGTTAGGGTGCTGGCCATATGTACCAGGGCTGGTGGGTTTGAACCCTGCCTGGGACTGCTAAACAAAAATGACAACTGAAACAAAAAAATAGCCAGGCATTGTGGCAGGTGCCTATAGTCCCAACTACTTGGGAGGCTGAGGCAAGAGAATCGCTTAAGCCCAAGAGTTTGAGGTTTCTGTGAGCTGTGATGCCAGGGCACTCTACCAAGGGTGACATAGTGTCTGTCTCAAAAGAAAAGAAAGAAAAAAGACATTCCTTCTATCACTGATTTTGAGAAATTTGACTATAATATACTTTGGTATGGTTTTCTTCTGTTGCTTGTGTTTGGGGTTCATTGAGCTTCTTGGATATGTGGGTTTAAGGTTTTTATCAAATTTAGATATCTCTGACATTTTTTGAGTATTTTTTTCTTGTTTCTACCCCCACTTCCTCTTCTTTGGGGACTCAAACAACATGTAGATTATGCCACTTGAAGTTGTCCCACAGCCTCTGATAATTTGTCCTTTTTTTTTTTTTAGTTCTTTTTTCTGTGTTTCATGTGGATAGTTTCTGTTGCTATGTCTTCAAATTTTCTTTCTTCTCCAATGTATAATATACTGTTAATCTCATCTAGTGTATTTTTCATATTTGCATCATAGTTTTCATTGCTGGAAGTCCAATTAGGATTTTTTAAAAATGGTTCATGTCTCTACACAACTATTGAGAATATGCAATACAGCTATAAAAACTGTTTTAATGTTGTCTGCAAATTCTAACATTTGTTGTCAGATATCTGTCAGTTTCAATTGATTGATTTTTCTCCTTATTATAATTGGATTTTGCTTCTTCTTGCTTCTTCTCCTTATTACAATTGGATTTCACCTGCATAATTTTTTATTGGAAACCAGACATTGTAGGTTTTATCTTATTAGGTGCTGGATATTTTTCTATTCCTATTAATAGTTTTGATTTTTGTTCCAGTTAAATTACTTGAGAATAGTTTTATCCTTTTGTGTCTTGCTTTTAAGATTTACTAAATGGGGGGCAGTGCTTGTGGCTCAAAGGAGTAGGGCACAGGCCATATGCCAGAAGTGGTGGGTTCAAACCCAGCCCCGGCCAAAAACCTGCAAAAAAAAAAAGGAAAAGATTTACTAAATGGGATCAGAGCAGTGCCAGTCCAAAGATAATTAGACTCCTCCCTCCATCCAAGGGAAGATACCTCTGAGCACTCTGCCCAATGTCTTATGAATTATGAGGTTTTCCAGGATGTCTGGTGGGAAGAGGCACTATTTTTGGCCTATGAGAACACTCAGGTTCCTTTCTGGTAGTTTTTTCCCTCACATATATATGGTGATCAGTACTCTTCTTCATACTCAAGAAAGACTTTCTGTAGATCTGTGACATTTTCTCAGCAGTTCTCTCCTCTCCAATCTTTTGTCCTACAAACTCTAGCTGCCATGGTCTCCTTAGACTTCTCAGTTTGTCTTCTTAACCCAAGGAGACCCCCGATTGTCACAGTAGGTAGTGGATAACTGAGTGTGATTAACTTGATCAATATCTGATCCTTACTTTATAAACAATCTGTAAACTCCTTGAACAGAGACTTGATCTGTTTTGCTCAACATTATAACTGGCTGACAGTGGGTCCTTGATAAGTACTCAATGAATATGCTCCATGGCCCCAGCTTCAGAAAAAAATACTCAATGAATAAAAATTAACTTTAAACTCAATCATAATCTGTAGAAATACTAAATTCCCAAGGGCTTCATGGGCATTCATACATAGTATTTTTTCCAAACATCTCTCCTTTTTCCTCTTTCAGGTTTTTTGAAGCCAAAATAAATAGATCAGAATTACATGAATCAGCAGGGTAAACCTCACATAATGGGAACAAAGACAGCAAGTTGACAAAGAACAAATTCAATGTGATATCATATATTAAGTTTAAATGTATGCTTGAATATGCTATTTATACATATGTGTGTGCATAGATATATATATATATTTAAGGGATATATATGTAGTAAGTGTATGAAGATATGCATAGCAATTTTCTACGCTCAGTTTATGGAAACGATTTCCTCTTTAGAGGAAGAGAGGGGAGAGACTAGGAAGGGAAAAAGAAGGAATCAATTCTACGTGTAATGTTTTATTTCTGCTGAGTTATAGTACCTGGATGTTCATTATATCATTTTCTATACTTCATGTTTAAACTATTTCATAATAAAGAAAGCTATCAGCCAGTATGAAAGAATTTAGAAATTCTACATGCTGATATAGATAAACTATCTGAAATAAGTCTCTAATAAAACAACCACAGAGTCAGAACAAAAAAGGAAAAGAGAAAAGAAGAAATCATCCGATAAATATCTTCACATCCACCCACACAAATAAAAATAATATGTGTGCATGTTCTTAAGTGATAAAAGTGTGGGCAAGAGGATGAGGGATTACTAGAATTTCAAACACTTTTTACTGTCTTCCTTCATACTTGCCTATATTGTTTAAAAGGGTATTTTTAAATGACCGTAAATTATTTATCGAATCAAAGGAAAACAATAAAGCTATTTTCACTGTAGAAACAAATAAAGAAAAACGATGTGAAATTCCCTGTAATCATAACTGCCAAAGAGATCCATGACCAGTAGTTTATTTTGGCAAATATTCTTTCAGCTTTTTCTCTTAAACATATTTTAGTATCACACATATTATGCAAAACACAGTATTTCAATTTGTAGTTCTATATATATTCTGAATACAAGTCCTTTCTCAGGTATAAGTATTATAAATACTTTTTCCACTCTGTGGCTTGCCTTTTCATTTCTTAATGGTGTCTTAATTTTACTGAAGTTTTACCAATATTTTCAATTTAGAGTTGCACTTTTGATGTTCTTTTTAAGGGATTCTTGACTGAAGATCAAGATACTCTCCTAGATCATTCCTATAATTTGAATATGCGAGGCCAGACAATTAAGTTCGCAAACCCCTCGGAGAAAAAGTGCTACATACCTCATTGCTGAATATCACTAGGGTGACCTTCAAAGCACTCCCCTGGGCCATCTGGTGACCATAGTGGTATTTAGTAATGAGGTATGTAGCACTTTTTCTAGAATGAATTCATGAACTTGTCAGACCCCATATGATGACAGCTCTGATGGCCATTCCAGAAAAAGAGTTCCAAAATTGCTTTGAAAGGCGGACTAGGTGATGGGTCTGTGCATAGCTTCCCTAGGAGAGTACCTCAAAGGTGACTGTAGTATAGTCTGATTTAAATTAAAATCCTCTGAACAATCTTTGCAACTTTTCTGGATATGTAAATCTGTTCTGCAATGAAAAGATTTCAAAAGTAAAAACACAAAACAATAGAGCAACATCTGACATGTGTGTGTCCTACTGTGTCTCAATAGAAAGTACATAACATCAGCCATGCTGTGTTCCTTCCAAACGGTTAAACTTGAATGTAATCATGAATAAACCATCAAAGAAATCTAAAATATCAGACATTCTTCTAAACAATTGGCTTGTACTCTTCAAAAAAAGAAAATACTAGGTGGCTATTTTAGATTTTTAAAGACTGGTGATACACATAGCAATCAACTGAAATGTATGAAACTGGATCTTTAATTGAAAAAATAAAACATGACTACAAAAAGACATTTGGGGGTTTATTAAGGAAAATTGCACATGGACTGTTTCGTAGATCCTTACAACTCCAAGTGTGGTCTGTAGACCAGCAGCATCAACAGCATCTAAGAGCTTGTTAGAAATGGTCTCGGACCTACTGAATCTTCACTTTGACAAGCTCTCCAGGTGACCTGTATGCACAGTAGAGTCTACATTATGTTACAAGTGCTGTTTTTCTGTGGCATTATACAATTGCTATTGTCTCAAGTGTGAAACAAATAGTATGGCTATGTCAAAATGCCTAATTCTTAGGAAATGCATGTTAACATATTTAGGGGACAGGTGACATAGATGTCTGTGGCTTACATTTAAATGATTCAGAAAACAAAAGTGTATGAGATAAAGCAAAAATGGCAGCCTATTAACAATTGGCTAATATCCACCTGTCACCAATCACTGGTAAACTGAGGTTAAGGCTGTACAGATATTATTGAACTATTTTTTCATCTTTTATATAGATTTTAAATTCATAAAATTTCAAATATAGAATATTGAATAAAATGGCATTAAATTTAAAAAATCTAATTGGGGAAATTGACACATTGACAAATATCCAGTTTTTGCATTAATGAACATGGTATATCACTCCACATTCAGGTTTTCTTCTCCGTCTTTCAGCAATATTGAACAGTTTTATTCATATAGATTTTATACTCTTTTTTCAATTTACACATACCCCTAAATATTTTGCTGGGTTTTTGTCAAATGTAATTGGATTTGTCTTAGTCATATTTCTAACTGGCTATCACTGGTATATAAAAAGCTATTTATTTCAGAATGTTTATTTTGTAACTTGTGCTATAATCTTTTATTTTTCTAATAATTTTTTGTTAATTTTCATGAATTTACTAGGAAGACAATGATAACATCTGAGAATAATAATAAGTTTATCTCGTCTAATATTTTTAGGAAGTTCTTACTTAAACAAAATTCTTGGCCTATTAAATTGATTTCCTGCACAGTATTAAATAGCATTGATAGTGAGTATAATTGTCTTCTTCCTGACTTTAATGGAATGGCCTCTAGTGTTTCACTGTTAATCCAATGTTGTTTTGGCTTTCTGTTACATTCTCTTTATCGTGATACTCTAATAGCTTTTATTTAATTAGAAATGTCTGTTAAATTATATTAAGCTCCCTTTGGCATCTTTGGAAATTATTTCTTTTTTTATTCTTATGTCATAATTTATGAATGTGATACTTTTTTATATACTGTATTTTCATTTCATAAATAAAATCTGCTTCATCACATATTATTCTTTTAAGATGCTATTGAATATAGTCTTACTGACACTTTATTTTTTTCCAGCTATATTCACAAGTAAAATTGGCCTATAGTACTGTCTTCATTTGCTTTCTTTGTTAGGTTTTAGTATCAGTCTCAACATAAATAATGATATTTGTCACTGTGGGTAGCTTAACACTTCCAGATGTATTGTGTTGACTTTGGTGTCAACACGGGAACCCCAGGAACACATAACATTAATATTACTTTGCTCCTGGTTAAGACAAGCCACAAGAAATACCATCAGATCATCAGCATCAGCTTAAGACTATAGGCTTATAATATTTATGGTAGAAATACCTCTGGACACAAAATACCCAATTAATTTTTGAAAATCAGCTTAATAATATTACATTGCTAAAAATAAAGACACAATGAATATAAACTCTCCCTGTAAAATGGATAAAAGACTATTACACAAGCAAAATTTTCATGGAAGTTAGCAAAATTTAGTGCATGAGTAGGAAAGACAGTGACTATTCAAATTATCTCTCTGAACACTCAAAACATATCCTTATAGCACAAGTGGATATAAATACCTTTGAAGATAGTATTTTGACAGCTTTGTTCATTTCTTATACCAAGTCTGACCCAGTGCCTTACATCAGAGAAGCACTTTTTGAATGAAAGGTGAGAGGACTCTTGGGGGCTCTTTCACACATTCTGCCTGGCTGTCAGGTGACACAGGGATGTGTGGAAGTGTGGTATGTACAGAAGCCACCTCACAGTGCCCTGGAATCTGAGAAACATACTTAGGAGCTACAGGGACCTGCCCTGATGGGGTGAGCTTAGAGAAAGATGCCACATCTACATCTTTTCAATCACCACAGGAATATGTATGCCTTGGGGATGTTATGCTGATGAGACGGGACTTCGGGCTGTCACAGAGTAGAGCTGGCGGCCCCTGTGCAGGGAGGCCCATCGCCACCACACACCTTTGTCTAAGGTGGCTACAGATGCTGGCACATCAGCAAGGCCGGCCCACTTGGGTTGAGAAGCAGGACCGAGTAACAACCGACTGTGTGGTGTACATTCTGGGGACGCTGGCAAATACCAGCAGCTATTTTCTCAAAGGAAACCATAGTTTAGGAACTTAGAGAATGTGAGTACATAAACCATGGTGTTACAGGAATGCAAAAGCAAGGTGGGTTCTACAGGCATTTTGAAAGCAGTGCAGTCTTTGAGGTGCTACAAGCATCTCTTTTCTATCTCAGGCTCCCTCTGAAGCTGTTTGGCAGTTGGGTTTTTGGAAATCTGGCATGAAAACAGACTTTAAAGGTCTTTGGGGGTAATTGGTAGGGCCACACCGATGGTGCATCTTAGAAGGGTACAGGCGAAACTTAATAAATGTAGAATACAAATGTCTTCATTCAACAACTAAAAAAATGCCTTGAAGGGTATGTTAAACAGTTTGATGAAAACATTTCAGATTGTATATGAAACCAGCACATTGTACCCCTTGATTGCACTAATGTACGCAGCTATGATTTAATAAAAACAAACAAACAAAAAAAGCAATACCAAAATAAAAAGTAAAATATAGCAGATTAAAAAAAAAAAAAAAAAGGTCTTTGGGGGGACTTTGAAAAAACCACCAAATCTGAGAAAATTATATTAAAGTTTTGAAATTTCCTAGTGAGGCATTAATAGTGTCTGCAATGCTTCTGTGACCCAGCAGACACTCAGCTCTTAGAATAGTATTTTGTGAAAAACCAAATAACACAGGGGCACATGTGCCTTCTATCCCTTTGATACAGTAAGACATTCAATCTATTAACAGTGCTTCCGAAATATAACTTGAAGATGTCTATTTTTCTCTAACCCTATGGCCACTTTCTCAATCCAAGTCATCCTTACCCTAGACTCCTGCAGGAACTCCCTCATTGGTGGCCAGCTGTGGCACTGTGTGGCTCCAGGTGGCAAAATTTAGATTGTAGCCGAGGTGTGTCCACCCCTAGGGCACATGGCTGCACACACTGTAGTTAGAATAGGAAGGTGCCCTGGGAGTCATGCGGGTCAGAGGCCCTGCTGCTCAACCTCCTTGCATCTATTTTCCCTTTTCTATTTATTGTCATTTCTGGAATATTTCAAGCACGTAGAAAAATATAAAGAATATTATAACATATACTCACATGCCAATTTGTCATCCAATTTTTTCATATTTTACAAAATTTTTTGGAGCTAGGTGACTTTCATGTTTATTATGAAATATCACAGACATAGAGAAGAGTATATATAACACAAATGAATATTTTAAAGAACAAAAACTCAGGCACCCGCCACTCGGCTTGAGAAATAGAATATTTCCAAATGCTTTTGATATCTTCCATATGCTCCTTTCCAAATTAGAGGATCACTCGAGCCCAAGAGTTTGAGGTTTCTGTGAGCTATGATGCCATAGCACTCTATGGAGGGCGACAAAGTGAGACTGTCTCTTAAAAAAATAAGATAAAATAAAGGAAGCGGTGCCTGTGGCTCAAAGGAGTAGGGCGACAGCCCCATATACCAGAGGTGGTAGGTTCAAACCTGGCCTCAGACAGAAAAAAAAAAGAAGAAAGAAAGAAAAGAAATTCCTCTGTCTTCCAAGAAGTAACCACACTCCAGATAGTTGTTTCTTTGTGCTTATTTATATTTCTTTTATACTCTCGTTTCTTTTCAGGTCATATTTATATTTCTTTTGTTGTTGTTGTTGCAGTTTTGGCCGGGCCCGGGTTTGAACTCACCACCCCTGGTATATGAAGCCCGTGCCCTACTCCTTGAGCAGCAGGTGCCGCCCTATTTATATTTCTTCATATGATAGATATACACACAGAGTTTCTTACTGTGTTGCTTGGTTTTGTCTGTTTTTTTTTTTTTTTTACCTTTCTATAAATAGAATCAAGCTGAATGCATTCTCCTGTGACTTGCTTTTTTTGCTTAGTAATACATTTTGGGAGTCATGTCCATTGTTTCAGGGAGCTGTTATTCATTGCTTTTCGCTGCTTTCCAATGCACACTTCACACTGCAGCCAGAGCAATCTCCTAAAGATATAAATCCAATTACTCGTCAGTCCAGTGCATAAACCCTTCAATGGCTTTCCAATACTCTTAAAAGAGAATTGCAGATCCCTAGCGTGGTCTGTGAGCCCCCCCAGAGGATCCCACTGCACCTCCCTTTCCTGTCTCATATCACATCCAGGGCTGAGGTCCTAATTCTTTCATTTCCTGGATTTCAATCAACTCTTCCCTTCATTCTGACCTTTGCATATCCCTGAAGTTTTCCTTACCCCCTTCACCTGGCCATTCCTGCTAACGTAAAGTCTCCAGTGAAATATGCATTCTTTGATTAGCTCTCGACTGACCTCCTAGTGTAAATTAGATGCTTCTTGTTCTGCTTCTTTTCTACTCTGTCTCTTCACAGCACTCCCCACGGTTTTGTATTTTGCATATTTATTTTTATGTTGATTTAGTGCCTATCTCCCTTTAGGTGTCATTGAGGACGGGTTCACACATGTTTTGCTCAGGCTGGCTTATCTAGTCCTGGCATATCCCTGCATACAGCAGGTACTAAGCAATTGTCATTCAATGAGAATCGAAGTCCGCAAAAGTTGATGCGGTCAGAACAAAGACAAATTGTTCAGAGAATGTGTTCTGGGACAAATCTCTGCTGGACGAAAATTGTTTAAAATGAGGGTGGCAAAGCATTCTTCAAGAAAGCGCGTCAGCTTCGTTATGATCAGAGGCAGATGCTAAGCTTTTGTATGTGTCCTCCATGCTGATCTAGAGACAGTGACCGGAAAGCAACTCAGTCACTATGCTGTACTTTCAAAATAAAACACACAACGGTAACTAAAAGTTATTGAGCACTTCCTTGTGCAGACGCTATCCTAAATGCTTTGCATTTAGGTTTAATTCTCGAAATAATTTTAAGAGGGAGATGCTATCATTATCTCCACTTTTGCATATCAGGAAACTGAGGCACAGAGAGATGAAATAACTTGCCAGGACTTCTACAACTTATAAGTGGCAAGTCCAGGATGTGGACCTGGATGTTACTCCGGTGCTCTTTGTCATCATAGCATATTGCCTTTTTAATAATTTTGTTCAATGCCTGTGACTCAGTGAGTAGGGCGCCTGCCCCATATGTTGAGGGTGGCGGGTTCAAACCCGGCCCCGGCCAAACTGCAACAAAAAATAGCCTGGTGTTGTGGTGGGCGCCTGTGGTCCCAGCTACTCGGGAGGCTGAGGCAAGAGAATCGCCTAAGCCCAAGAGTTGGAGCTTGCTGTGAGTTGTGACGCCATGGCGCCTACTGAGGGTGACCAAGTGAGACTCTGTCTCAAAAAAAAAATTTTTGTTCAATGAATATTTGTGGTAATAATAAATAATGAGGTTTATGCTAAAAGTTCAAAAAGTGCAATGGGCCTGTGGGATGAGAGAGCTTGATATGGCTATCTGCTGTCGCATCTCGAATGGTCCCTGGGACACAGACAGGACTTGGAGAAACAGACATGGGAGAATGCTACTGTCCATAACCCAAGACACATCAAAAGAGTGTGAGGCACATTAAGGAAGGCGATGTGTTTGGGTGTTGATAGACAATAGATTGGTGTGAAATGGATGAAAGTTTGTAAAGATAGACCCCTGCCTGAATACGGAAGGTATTAAATGAGACTTTTGAAGGTTCATAATTTTCTTTTTTTTTTTTTTGAGACAGAGTCTCACTACGTTACCCTCAATATAGTGCTGTGGCATCACAGTTCACAGCAACCTCAAACTTTTGGGCTTGAGCTATTCTCTTGCCTCAGCTTCCCAAGAAGCTGGGAGTGCAGGTGCCTTCCACAGTGCTTGGCTATTTTGTTATTGTTATTGTTGTTTAGCAGGTCCGGGCTGGGTTCGAATCCGCCTGCCCCGGTGCATGTGGCTGGTGCTTTAACAATGGAGCTACAGGTGCCGAGCCAGGTTCATAATTTTTAAAGCAAGTTAGACAAAGGCATTGTAGTACTGAATACTACATATATAACAGAGTCCTGTTCCAGAAACAGCTGGAGCTCAAGTGAAGGAGATCTAATGACATTTCTCCTCCACCTATTTATAGCCACTTATTTCCATAAGGGCTGAAAGGTCCTTGTGGTTCAGATATGTGGAAAATGTCTGATGGCTAGGGAAGCCTTGAAGGAGGCAGGTTACAGAGACAGACATCAAAAAGCCCACAGAGAATTCACTACAAGGAACAGAGATAGGCGAAGAAAACCAGAGTCAGCTCTGGTGCCTAACATCAGAGGACAGGGCTGGGTCTGGGAGGAAAGCAGCAGGTGACACTGGAGCTCACTGATCACCTTCCCAGAGTAGGTGCACTTTAGAGGAGGGGCTATGGACACTGAAGCAGGCATGCTCAGGTACCTGGTCACAGCCTGAGTGTGAGCAGGGGTGCCGCATGTCCTTGGGACTCTGTTTCCCCAGCAGTGCATGTTGTGGAGTCTCAGCTCAGCCGAGTATACATGTGGCAGGAGTGATGGCAACAGTTCTAGCCCTGGAAAGCTAGGATGGATTCAATTCCTGGACACTGATAAGTATTCCATAGGATTCTCAGAGAGAGCACTGGTGCAGGAGGCTACAATTCCTATAATCACATTGGTGGTAAATTTGAACACATGAAACTTGGTAAATAATAGCAATGGGACTAAATCTATTCCCCCTGGATGCCAAAGCCAGAGACAGTGGGACTACAACTTCCAGCTCAGGTTGTGCTACTAAGCTGAGCTTAGTAGGTTTTTTTAATTTTTATGAATGATTTTACTAAGTTCCATGACTCTTGTACTAAATATGTAACTTCAAAAGAAAACTAACACCATTTTGAACAATTAAAATGTATACATCCATGTACCTCCAATGATTGTTAATCTACATAGAATTACATAAGAAAATGATGACACAAACTGGCTATTCTAAGCAAAATGACAAATATGGCCATGAGAAACAGTAGCATGAATTAGTCCCTTAAAGTCCATGGTAAGAGGAAAATTGAAGATCAAGATGAAAAATGTTAGTAGTATGATTTACAAAAATGGCTTCCTACTGTTCCTACCTTATTCATTGTAGTAACAGTGGTTTATGAAAATGTGTTCATTCAACATTAAAAAACTTAATTAGTTGGTATCCCCTTGGGGACTATTCTTACCATTAACTTGCAACTGGATTAACTACACACATCCAGCTGTGCTCTGGACTTTTTCACCTGGACATTCCACAGCACCAAGTCCTCAACATGTCAACACCTGAACTCATTATCTTACTTCTACACGCCTCTCTTCCACCTGGCTTCCTTGTCTTAGTGAAATGTCTTATCCCAGTTACTCAAGTCAGAAATTTATGCATCATATTTCATCCCTGCATCTACTTCAACCCCATGTGCAATCTAGGAGATCTTGTCTAATTTACCTTCCAAACAGGTCTCTTACCATCCTCACATCAGGCTACCATCATCTCCAGCTGAGTTACTGCTGCAAATCAGTTGGTTTTCCTGCCTTTGAATCTACTCACCCAAACATTCCTCCAATTGGTTCTCCAGCCTACAGCCACACAATTTTGCTAAAAGTCAAATCTGAGCATGAACTTCCCTGAACTCCTTAAAACACTTTAGCCATGTCCTACTGCCTTCACCAATAAAGTTCAATGTCTTAACAAGTTGTGCATCACCAGTGCCGTGGAGTGTGGTTAGCACTGACACACATCCCATAAATACACTGAAACGAGTTCACATGTCTGCTTGTAACTTGCTGGGAGCACTAATGAGAGCAGGCTCTGACTTCCCTGTGTGGTGATGGTAGCTAACACATTGTTACAATTTGGACACTTGTCATTTTGGACATTTACCTGTTGTATTTTCTGCTGTGCAGACATTTTAAGTTTTGTTATACTCAAATCTATAGGTCTTTTCTTTGTGTTTTTAGGGGTTCAAATCTTGCCTGATTCAAGATTATAGATATATTTTCTATAAAATTATAGAAATATTTTATTTTCACATTTAAATATTTAATCGATTTAAACTTATTTGTACATATGATATAAGAATCTAATTTTATTGATTTCCCATTAGATGCTCGGTTTCTCTAAATAAGTAACCCATTTTCCTCTCACTAATTTAAAATGCCACCTTAATCATTTATTAGTTCAGATATACTAGGTCTGCTTCTTGAATCTCTCACCTGTTTTGATGGTTCATCTTTTCTATTCCTATATCACCGTTAGACTATTTTATTATTTATGGGGTTTTTTGACATGTAGAAGTCTTGAATATTTTATTTCGTTCATTCATTTTTTTTTTTTTTTTTAGAGAAGGGGTCACACTCTTTCACCGCAGGTGGGACTGCAGTGGCACAGCCATAGCTCACTGCAGCCTCAAATCCCTGGGCCCAAGCAATCTTCCTGCCTTACTCTCTCAAGTGACTGGGACTATAGGTACAAGCAACAACACCTTGCTTTGAACATTTTTAAAGTTATGTTTTATTCCATAATTTCTTCCATTAAAAGTTTAAACTCTCTATGTTAATTACTGAGTTTTGTGTATGAAATAATTTGATTTCACATATGTACTTACTGTACAAGGAAAGATTAGTAAGTAAATGAATATTTTTACTCTGCCTGTAACATTCATATGCCCACCAGCTCACATAATTTCTTTAGAATCCTCTTTTCAAGGATACTCTTAGAACTAAGCCACCCTCTTATAAACACAAATAGAGGCCTTGTTCGCATTTATTGTAGAATAACATACTTTAATTACTGAAAGTAATTTCATTATGATTGATGAGGAATAGCCAATAGTATGTGTACAGTGTTAGCCTTTGTTTAAACACTAAATGCCTCTAATTCTTTACCTATGTCTTCTCTGAATTTCTTGACTTATTTTTGAATCATATATTACAGCTTTGGTAAATTAAAGTCAGAGACAAGTGTTTAAGATACTCAATCCAGAGGTATTTTTAGAGTTTATTACAACTCCCATAGATGAATTATTTAAGGTAATGTATCTCTAATGAAAGCTATTATTGCTTTCACATTTAAACACACAAAAAATGACAGACTAAAACCTTAATACCAAAGAACCCAGACTTGGCAAGATGATTTAAAGAAGTTACTCTGAGCCAAAGATCTGTGACCTTGGCCTGGAGAGCCATGCCCCAGAAGCCTTGGGCAAGTGGTCTTGCTGTGTTGGTTTTCTAAATTTCCAAGGAGACAGGAATTATATATACAGACATAAATCAATACGTGGAAGGTATACATTGGTTTGGCCTAGACAGGCAGAACATCTTAAAGCAGGGCATTACAGGTTACAGGTGAGTTTAAAGATACCTTGATTTGTAATGAGTTAAAGAAACAAAGCTTTGTCTAAGGGCTAGAATGCTTTAAGTTAACATAAGGAAGACTGTTAATAAGAAACAAGCCACTGGATGTTTACTGGACATACTCAGACTCAAATGATCTGTTAAGTAAATTTATGAGCTGCAGGTGTGGTTTAAGCTTTGTCTTGTATAGTCTTAGGCCTGTTAATGAGTTGTAAAGGACAGAAAGGGGAAAAAGCAAGGCAGGTCTGACTTCCCTTCTCATGGCTAGCAACTCAGCTTTAGGGTATTTCTGAGGTGCTGTGCCCTTGAACAACCACGGTCCATTCAGTCAACTTAGGAGTTGGGGCTCATAAGGTTTTATTATAGTTCAGACCTTAAAGACCAAAGTGTAAATAATGGCCCACCTGTATAGGACAGGCAAAGAGACATCAATTCCTGTTTTCTTTTCACCCTTACCCTCCCCTCTGCCTCCAGGTTATGTAAGAGAAGACTAAGAATTTACTGAGAGGTGGAACATGAGAAGACAGGGTTTCTCCCCAGCATCAGACTGGAGAGTTGTCAGAGCTGGATCCTGCCTCCTTTCAGACCTCATTTCTTTCTTAGGTTAAGTCAAGCGAGTGGGTTCATAAGAGCCACCAAAAGAGCTTGTCATGTTTTCCTTGGAATTAGAGATGAGTAAGTGAGTCACTGGTGGGAAAACTCATCTAAAGACTGAAATCTTTGGGACAGCTTTTTCTGTGGACAGAGTTTGAAGGGGCTGCTATGGTGTTCCGTCTTTCCTCAGATACTGTATTTGTCTATTTGACATTACAGAGCCAGTTATATTAGTTATATTTTCTTATTTTCTATATTCTCAATGCTATGGCATATACAGGCCTTACAGACCCAGGGAGAGACTGCCCCTCACATGGACATCTAATTTCTAAAGATAATAAAACCTTGATTACAAGCACATCTTTTATATGCAAACCAAACATTCTGAGTCCATAGACTCAACCACTTCTTTATCTAACCCATGCACCAGGCCAAAATTCTCCCTGCCCTAAATCATCTCATGGCCAGGTATCAGACAACTAGAGACAGCCCTTGTGCCTGAAAGCCCTCTGGAATCATTCAGATAACCAACCCTGAACTGTTTACTCTGCCCTGCTTGCTTGCCCCATAGGAACTCCAATAAAGGCCATCACCTCAACTTTTCCCTCACTCCTGCTCTGCCTGACCAAACCTGATATTTCCCCTGTGGTCCTGTGTGTTGTGTCATGTCACCTTCTCTTGGGAAATATAAGTAATAGATTCTTCTTTCAATGACATTGTCCTCTCTCAGTGTTGATGCTCAGTCATCTCCTCAATTAGAATCCCATGGGCATAATTTTAATACCATGGGTACAATTGCACCTCCTCCAGAAATGGGACAACTCAGATGTTTCCTATGGTCTGACAAGGAACCTGTGAATGGGAGCTGGAATTGGAAAGGATCCCACCAAGAACAGGCTGGAGGTACAGGGTGCCAAGGTCTGAGTGTGGAAGTTCTAATTGGTCACAGGAGAGCATGTTAGCTGGGTCAGGAAGTTCAGTTAAATGTCTCCTGTCACCCCCCAAATCATCTCATTAACAATCGTTTGGATACTGGTCATACATACAGAGCACCAAAGCCAGATTATAACTGTCCCAGTCACTGAAGACTTTTCCACTTTGATTCTTTTCCCCTCCTAGTGCCAGATCTAGGAAGCCAGAGGTCACAGAATGAGCAAGGGAGAAATTGTCTCAGTCCATTTGTGTGCATTAACAAAATACCACGGACTGGGTAATTCAGAAACCACAGAAATGTATTTCTTACAGTTCTGGAGGCTGAGAAGTCCAAGATCAAGGCACTGGCAGGTTCAGCATCTGGTGAGGGCTACTTTCCACTCCAAGATGGTGCTTTGGCGCTACATCCTCTGGAAAGATGAACACTGTGTCCTCACATGGCAGAAGGGATGGAAGGGCAAAGGGGGCTTAAGCTAGTTCACTCCGCCCTTTTACAATCCTGAATCCATTCATGAGAGCAGAGAAGGCAGCCCCACCTCTTAATATCACCATAATAGAGATTAAATTTCAGCATGAATTTTGGAGAGGGCACATTTAAACCATAGCACAGTGATTCTCAACCTTCCTAACTCCACGACCCTTTAATACAGTTCCTCATGTTGTGGTGACCTCCAACCACAAAATAATTTGCATTGCTACTTAGTATTTAATTTTATGGTTGGGGGTCACCACAACATGAAGAACTGTATTAAAGGGTCACAGCATTAGGAAAGTTGAGAACCACTGCATAGCAGAATAAAGGAAAAGAGAAAGAGGAAACAGTGAAAAGACAAGAACATCCTTTTTGGGCTTCAGATTTCTGAGCCTGAGTCAGGTCTGAGCACTCACCTCCAGGTCTCACCATTCTCTTGGAGGCTTCCTGTCATTGTGAGGCCCATATGTCTTCTCATTAATCCTAATTATCTATTAGACAACTATTGACCACACATACACGTCCCAAGGACAGACACTGATTCTCAGGGACTTTAGTGCCTAATTAATATTCAGAAGAAGAAACATTGTCCTGATTGTAGCATCAGCTCTATAGCTCCTTCCCAGGACAGATCCGTCCCTTTGTTATGCAGAGCAGGGACAGTGCCCTTTCTTCACACTCCATTCAGAACATGCCTCAGGGCTTGATAAATGATGGTTTTTCAGGTCTATCTACCGTTTAAAATTAAATCTGCTCTTTATTTGAGGATCATGGGTCAAATTCTTTTGCAGAGTTCTAATTCTCTGGTAATCTCTGTAAATGGAAGGAGAATGTTCCTATGAGGATCTATTACTCTGTCCAAAACAAAAATATCATGAATGAGTGATTTGTTTTTCCAATTACCTTAATATTAACGCAAATGAGTAAATTAGTACCAATATAATTATTTTCAGCTTTAGTGTCCAATTTTGCCATCAAACTAAATGACAGTTCACAGAAATACCAAGTTCACCAAAGGCTTGGAACCATTATCTGATGATGTTTTAGTAGTTAATATAAAGATTTACCACCTGTGGACAAAGTTACCTAATTTCAGGCTTTGTGTGTCTGTCTCTTACTCGTTGCAAAAGTGTTAAGTTAGCATGGAAATTTGTAGAAATATTAATACCAAGAATATACATCTTTATATATAATCAGTTTCTGTCTGTAGAATCATCAAAAAGGTCTATGATAAATTAATGTTAGGCAGAGACCAAACCTTTAGGTGGCAGATACAGGCCAGGAGGGTAGTTCCTTGGGGCAGAAAATCTGGAGACAAATGGCAGAAGAGACTTCAGGAAAACACAGGACACTTGTCAATCTGTGTATCAATCACTTGGTAACATTCCACACCTCCCATAAACCCTCCCCAAGACTGGGCCAATAAAAGGAAGTTCTTTGACTTCTTTCTCCACCGCTGGGTATATACCCACAGGAAAAACCGGTCATTTTGTAAGAAGGATGCCTGCACTCTGAATGTTTACAGCAGCACAATTCTCGATTGCAAAGGAGTGTAAGCAATCCAAGCGCCCACCAACACATGAACCGATTAATAAAATGTGGTATATGCATACCATGGAGTACCACTCGGCCATTAAAAAAAAATGTGATCTAGTATCTTTTTGGACAACCTGGAGGGAACTGGAAACCATTCTAAGTGAAACATGACGAGAATGGAGAAATAAACAATTTGGTATTGCACTCAATACCATTGGAACTAATTGCTCAATGCTCAAGAGCACATATGGAAATAAATCTTCATGAAAATCAAGCTGGGAGAGGGGGGCAGGGTAAATTCATACCTGTTGGGTACGATGCACACTGTCTGGATGAGAGGCGCACTTATGTGTATAACTTTGGTTCAATCTGAACAAAAACGATGTAAACAAAACATGTACGCCCTAACATTCTAAAATTTAAAGATGAATAAATAAATTGAATACTGGTGATTTTCACTGTTGAAACTTTATGTTGTCGGCTCAGCGCCTGTGGCTCAACGGGCTAAGGCACCAGCCACATACACCTGAGCTGGCGGATTCGAATCCAGCCTAGGCCCGCCAAACAACAATGACTGCAACCAAAAAATGGCCGGGCGTTGTGGTGGGCACCTGCAGTCCCAGCTACTTGGGAGGCAGAGGCAAGAGACTCGCTTGAGCCCAGGAATTGGAGGTTGCTGTGAGCTGTGATGCCATAGCACTCTATCCAGGGTGACAGCTTCAGGCTCTGTCTCAAAAAAAAAAAAAAAAAAGAAAGAAACTTTATGTTGTGATTAATTTCTATTCCAACTCTGTTAACTAATACTAATTTTTACCAATGTTAATTTCTTATATTCTGTTTTTTGTATTTATTTATTTACTTACTATTTTAAAATGACCTATCGTGCATCAGCCTTTCTAACTTTAACATTTTGGAATATTAATTTTGTTTACCAGTTTAGACAGAATTTGCCTTCTAAGGGTGGGTTTAAATTGTTTATATAAAATCTGGTGCTTAGTATATTTGGTGTTAATGTTTCAACGTATAGTAGGCATTGTCATCATCTCTTTGGTTATAAGAACTATATTTTCTCCTTCCTCTTTTAATATGTTTTAGAAGGAAAAAAAATTTTAAAGCCTTACATGAATATTGTAAATTATTCTTTCTTCATTCTATCTCTCTTCCCTAATCAAAGCCTGCTCTACTCCCCTGTACAAAAGACAAAGGATACTATGCCTGTCTGAGTCTATTATTCCTTACATCTAATTTCCCATTCATAACTAAATTTATATTTCTTGCTTTTCTTTTCCATGTTTCTTTTATACATTCTGTGTCTTACTTTAAATAATTACTTCAGTATCAGAAGTAAAACTTCCACAGTTATAGTTACTTCTCTAACAAGTAGAACCTCCGTAATTGACCACCTCCCAATACAGACCATCTCCTTAGGTTGACCTGATTTTCATAGACCGTACTTGCGCCACATGTATGAATCAGTACAGTAGGCCAAATTCCTTATGTTGACCACCTCCATATGTTGACCAGTTTGTTACAGTTCCTTTGGTGGTCAGCTTACAGAGATTCTCCCATATTTGGTACCAATAATGATCATGGGTTCATTTTTGCCACTGTTCACTTAAATTTCTTTCTCTAATTTTAGTCTTACAGACTATATATTTGCAGCTTTAAAAATATATATTTTCAAAAGAAAGCCCTGGCCACCACATTTTTTTATGATTAGGCATGTCTGAGAGTGTCACTGTATTGCCTGACTATACAAATGACTCAATATGGTCCATTATTCTTGAGTTGAGACTTATCCCTCTATAGCAGTTGCCATCACGTTGTCATCTAGCATTGCTAGATCCATGAAAATGACCTACTTTTTTCTGTTTGGAAGCCTGCAGAGTTCTTTTTTTTTTTTTTTATGGTTTTAAATTTTTATGAAACTATGTCCTGGTATTGCTTTGGCTCTTGATTTTGCCTGGGACATTGGTAGTAATCTCTTTAATTTTTTTTCAAAAATAGTATGTGTTTTCTCAGAATTAATTTTGATCCTTTTGTGTGTTTTTTCCACCTTTGAAAACTCCTTTTATTTGGAAATTGGATCTCCAAATTTAATAACTTCTCTTGAATTATTTTCTTATTTTCTTTCATTTTCTTTTCCATTCTGAATATTGTCATTATGGCCAAAGAGGAGAGGGAGGACAAACATATTTTTAACATAGAAAGAAACCACACCAAATAACAACTGTCAAGCAAGAAGGCAGACCTTACATTAATAAGTACCAGTTGACACCTGTTTAGCTGGATTAGGAATGACAGGAACAACTGGACTATTTGGCCTATTTGGCCTATTTCACAAAGAAAGCAAAGGATTTATAAGTTCCTTCTTTGGGTAAAGGTGCTGACCAATGGCAGCTCAATGTAAACTAGGCTGAATCTGTCACCGATCTTGCTTCTCTACAGTCTTTGAAAAGACAAGGGTGGGTAAGTTTGACATGGGGAGATCACTTAAAGAGGACACTGGAAGTTTGATTCAGTGTATGAAGGAAACTGTTCAAAGAACATGGCAGACACCTGTGGGCTGCAGTTGGCCCTGTGGGGAGAGCAGTTCATCACTGGGGACTATCGTGGCCAGTTCAGAAGCAGGGATTCATTGGGATAGGTTACTGTGATCAAGGAGATCTGACACATAGCAGGACTTTGTCTACCTTTTTAAGGTTCAGGGTGAGCTCTAGACCCGGAGCCTGGACCAGTAACCTGTTTGGAGCCTAGGCCTGAGAGCCAACAAAGGCCCTGTTTGATGGGCCAGGCTACCTTGGAAGGGAAGGAGTGTAGATGGTGGGTAGAGATAGAGAAAGTAACACAAGAGTGGTTGAGCCTGTGCCTACCAAGGTGCATTAGGACTGAGATTTGATAATCTACCACCAGTCCTTGCCTGAATGGGAACTGACATAGAACTAAAGCAGGGCTAAGGCTGCAGATGGGATATCAGTGGCTGAATAATAGAAGTCCTTGGGAGCATACTAGCCATCATGAATATGGAAGGACTTCTACTTTTTCCCTGTTTTGTCTCTGTCAGTGTTGTTTGACAAGTGCCCTGAGTAATTATGTCTTTTTGATGTCTAGGGTTCAGAACTGGTCTTTCTTCTACAATCAACCTCCTAGTTATGAAACTAGGTGTCGTATTTGTAATAGGGATCTTCTTGAGGACATTGTAAGTGACATATCTCTTCCCATCAGTTAGCATCATAAAATAAATTATTTCAGATATAAGTGTGACATCAGAGGAATTACCAGCTCTTTGGGGTCCTCTTTACCTTGCACTTATTAATGCTCCTAACACATAAACCTGTCTGTTCTTTGAAAAATTCTATCTTCATTAAGCACCTCTTTCTTTTTTTTTTTTTCTTTTTTTCTTTTTTTTGAGACAGTCTCACTATGTTGCCCTCCATAGAGCGCTGTGGCATCACAGCTCATAGCAACCTCAAACTCTTGGGCTTAGGCGATTCTCTTGCCTCAGCCTCCCAAGTAGCTGGGACTACAGGCGCCCACCACAACACCTGGCTACTTTTTTGTTATAATTGTTGTTGTTGTTTGACAGGCCCGGGCTGGGTTCAAACCTGCCAACTTCAGTGTATGTGGCTGGCGCCCTAGCCACTGAGCTACAGGCACTGAGTGGAGCTCCTCTTTCTTATCAGACCCTCTCAACTGACACATAGAAAATGTAGAAATAATTTGAGTCCAGTTAATTATGTAGCTTTGGATCACCACTTCCCACAACTTTCCTGCAGACATTATCATAGATGGTACTGCTACATTTCTACTCCTTCAAAATACTTTGAACATACAGTAACAATAGTTGTTTTCATCAAGGAAAATGGTTTGCTAAGTTCATCTCCACATACTTATAATTCCAAGGTCCTCACTTGCCACTAAGTTATTTACAATTTACTCACTTTTTTAATGGGCTTCCACCTTCCAAAGAGGCTTTCACATGCTCTGTCATTATTTTCCCCCTGCTTCCCACAACTGTAGGGTAACTGATGCGATGAGAAAAATGGTTTCAACATTATATCCTTACTAGGACATTATATGTCCTCCTAACCATAAAAAATGGGTCTTCATCATTTGTGTCTTGGCTTGCCCACTCATTGCACTTTCTTCTCTAGAACCATGGTTAAAGTTTGAAATTGAAGGTGCGTAAGAGACAATGAGGATGCATATTAAAACTCATTTGTCAAGCCAGGCGCAGGGGCTCATTCCTATAATCCCAGCACTCTGGGAGCCCGAGACGGGAGGATTGCCTGAGCTCAGGAGTTTGAGACCAGCCTGAGAAAGATGAGACTCTGTCTCTAAAAATAGCTGGGTGTTGTGGTGGGCACCTGTAGTCCAAGCTACTTGGGAGGCTGAGGCAAGAGAATCACTTGAGGCAAAGAGTTAGAGGTTGCTGCAAGCTATGACTCCACGCACTCTACAGGGAGCAATAAAGTGAGACTCCGTCTCAAAAAAAAAAAAAAGAACACCATTTACCACATCAGTCCAAGAAACATGGGCTTGCTACCCTCTATCCCAGGAACTCAGAGGCCATCAGGTGTCATCAGGGGCAACCTAAGCAAATTGCTGTAGAACCAGGAAAGTTCAGCATGATTTCATTTCAAAAACAAAAGCAAAGCTTTATCTGTCTTTGGGATATCATTGGCATTTATGGAGCCACTTCTTCACCACCACTGAGGAATTCTCCTGTAATAACTGAAGATGATCTTTGAAGGTGGCTACGTTATACAAGTTTTTCTCAATCAACTGCTGATGTTACCTCAGGGAACACAGGTCTTCTGGGAAGCTAGAGGGAGTTAAGGAGCCAGGGAGGTAGGGGAAGGAGTTAATCGGGAGGAGATCGAGCTCAGCAAGCCCCAATCTGCCTCTATTTTCAGTGTCTCAGCTGCCACCTTCTTCACTTCAGTGCCCAGAAGAGTCAGTGCAGCGGCACGTATGCACAGGTGCAAACCAAATGCTACCCAAAAGTGAAAATCAGAGTTCAATGAGTTCACATGATTCAGGGTCCAGTGGTGTAGTCTGAGATTTAACTGCTCTTTAATAAGTTTCTTTCCAATTCTACATCTGCCCCCAAGTCCTCTTCCTATGCTCAAAATTTGTGACGGACACAGGCATGTCTTCAAGTTCTGATTGATTTGAACATTTTTAACAAATACAGTGTCTTAGTGTACAGATAGATTACGATATATTTTTTTTAATTCATCATTATTTGAGACACATGTGTGCCTCTTCCTAGTCAAGAAAATATGGTCTGAGAGAACTCAAAGAAAGAGGAATGAGCCCGGCAGGAAATTTCCATGGGCACAGTCTCAGCACTGCCACAAGCCCCGTCCATACCTGCCCTTACTTGAGTGTCTATTGTAAAATCCCTAACGAAAAAGAACTGCCAGTGACTGAGCTGTAAAAAATTGTACATACTGCTTAGGTGCAAATGGGATATTTTATTTTAAAATACCCATAATTATGTCTCAGGGTTTTATAAAATATCTCAAAAATGCCATGGTTTATAAACTTGCTTGAGCTGATATGTCCCCATAGACTCACAGTTATTATTCATCACTTTCTCCTAAACTCAAATATCCTAAGTATCCCAGGTCATTAGTTAAAATGCATAAATATTCAATCACAGTCCTGTCTTAGGCAGTTTCCTCTAAACACTGGGTAAACATAATGGGACTAGAATACAAACACAAAGAAATTTCTTTTTGATCAATGGTTCCTAGTGATGTATGGTAAACATTACACCCATTCAATTTTCTCTCTCCATGTCTAGTTTCTTCAATTCATCATTCAACTGAAAGCCCATACTTCTCACCCTAGATCATGCAGCCTTTAAGAATGGCTTACCATCTCCATCTTCAGCAGTTTTGATTCCAAAGTAGGTTGTTTCAGAGCACTGGGTCTGTACCAACTGGATCAACATCTGTACCCATACCTTATCACAGGAACTTCCAAGTTCATGCACTGCTATGCCTGGCTCTGGAAGCATGCCTTTGGTTTCTTTACAGCCTCTTTGGAGTAACATTTATTGATTTTAATATCACATCTAGAAAACTTGAATCCTTTATGCGTGCTGTATTCTGAAGTTGATCAGACTTGGTGATTTTCCTTAGATGGATGCCTAGATCCTTGAATTCTCTTTCTTAGCCAGATTTTTCAGTATCAGTTGCCAAATGGGTACTAAAAAGCCCTAATGGGAAGAGGAAGGAGGGAAAAGTTGCTCCAACTGCAATACCAGAGAATAAAGTACTAACACTTTCTCTAATCAATTCTTTTGTTGTTGTTGTCGTTGAGTCTCACCATGTCCCCCTTGGTAGAGTGCTGTGGTGTCACAGCTCACAGCAATCTCTTAACTCATGGGCTTAAGCTATTCTCTTGCCTCAGCCTTCCAAGTAGCTGGGACTACAGGCACCCTTCACAATGCCTGGCTATTTTTCATTGCAGTTGTCATTATTGTTTAGCTAGCCCAGGCTGGGTTTGAACCCTCCACCCTCAGTGTATGTGGCTGGTGCCGTAACCACTGTGCTACAGGTGCCGAGCCTCTCCAACCAATTCTTAAGGAAAAAAAAACCCAAAACTACAACCACCAAAGTTTTGAAAGCAGGTCCACTCCAACCACCATATTTACTTTGCTATAAAGGTAAAGCAATTCTTTTTAACTTTTAGATTGTGAAGTAGAGCACACCAACAACGGAGTTCACAAAACAAAAATGTTCAACAAGCACAATGATTATCTCAAGATAAATGCCCATATAACTACGCAGGCTGTCAATAAACAATAGTGCCAGCCCCCAGAGTCCCTTTCACCTTCTGCTGCAAGCACCCTTTCTCCACTACTCTACCATCCCCTATGTTCTGCCTCCATTCTCTGGAATGGGTGTAATGTTTACCAACTGCTGCCTCCATTCTCTTCATATTCCTACTGCCTAAGAGCTAAATATATCCCTACATGCTACAGCTTACTTTTGTGGGTTTTTTCTGTTACAGTCACATAAATGGAATTGCACAACGTGTACTCTTTTGTGTTACTTCACCTCATGTTATATCTGAGCATGCATACCAGCAGTTCTCAACCTGTGGGCCACAGTATTAGGAAGGTTGAGAACCACTGGTGTGTATAGTCCATGTGGTATGCATTCTCAGCTTATTTGTTTTTACATCCACATAGTATGCCATTGTATGATTTGACCACAATTTACACTTTCTACTGTTGATGGTCATTGAGTTGCTTCAGTTTGAGTCCATTATAAATAAAGCTACAGAAATGCATACACTTCTGTTGTGTATGTACCTAGAAGTAGAATTGTCATTCTATAAGGTTTGTTCAATGTTCACCATTTTCCACAACAGTGGTTTCAATTTAGGCTTCCAACAGCAGTATATTTCTTACACTGTTGCTCCACGTCTTCGCCAATACTTCATAACTTTCTGCTGTATCTCCTGTTTTTTTTTATTAACTCATAACTGTGTACATTAATGTAAACATGGGGTACAATGTGCTGGTTTTATATACCATTCGGAATATTTTCATCAAACTCGTTAACATAGCCTTCACCGCATTTTCTTAGTTATTGTGTTAAGACATTTATATTCTACACTTAATAAATTTAACATGTATCCTTGTAAAATGCACTGTAGGTGTGGCCCCACCAATTGCCCTCCCTCCACCTCTCCTCTCCCCGCCCCTCCCTCTCCTCTTTACCCTTCTTCTTGGGGGATAGTTGGATTATAGCTTTCATATGAATGCTATAAATTGGTTTCAAAGTAGGGCTAAGTACATTGGATACTTTTTCTTCCATTCTTGAGATGCTTTGCTAAGAAGAATATGTTCCAGCTCCATCCATGTAAACAAGAAAGAGGTAAAGTCTCCATCTTTTTTTAAGGTTGCATGACATTCCATGGTGTACATATACCACATTTTATTGATCCATTCATGGGTCAATGGGCACTTGGGCTTCTTCCATGACTTAGCAATTATGAATTGGGCTGCAATAAACATTCTGGTGCAAATGTTTTTGGTCTTCTGGATATATCCCTAGTAGAGGAATTGAAGGATCAAATGGCAGGTCTTTTTTTACACCCCTAAGTGATCTCCAACATCTTTCCAAAAGGAACTTATTAGTTTGCATTTCCACCAGCAGTGCAGAAGTGTTCTCTTTTTTCCACATCCATGCCAGCATCTCTGGTTGTGGGATTTTGTTATGTGGGCTAATCTTACTGGGGTTAGATGATATCTCAAAGTGGTTTTGATTTACATTTCTCTGATGATTAAGGATGATGAGCATTTTTTCATGTGTCTGTAGGCCATGTGCCTGTCTTCTTCAGAGACGCTTCTCTTCAAATCCTTTGCCCGCCCTGAGATGGGATCACTTGATCTTTTCTTGCCAATACATTTGCATTCTCTGTGGATTCTGGTTATTAAACCTTTGTCAGAGACATAATCTGCAAATTTCTTCTCCCATTCTGAGGCCTGTCTGCTTGCTGTACTTACTGTGTTTGGGCTGTGCAGAAGATTTTTAGTTTGATCAGATCCCCAGTAATGTATTTTTGGTGTTGCTTCAATTACCCAGGGGGTCTTCCTCATAAAATATTAACCCAGGCCAATTTCTTCAAGTGTTTTCCCTGCACTTTCTTCTAGTATTTTTATATTTTCATGCCTTAAGTTTAAATCTTTAATCCAGTTAGAGTCTATCTTAGTTAATGGTGAAAGATGAGGGTCCAGTTTCAGTCTTCTACAGGTTGCCAGCCAGTTCACCCAGCACCATTTCTTAAATAGGGAATCTTTTCCCCACTGAATGTTTTTAATTGGCTTATCAAAGATCAAAAAACTGTAAGTAGCTGGGTTCATCTCTTGTTTCTCTATTCTGTTCCATACATCTACCTCCCTGTTTTTGTGCCAGTACCAAGCAGTTTAGATTACTATTGATTTATAGTATAATCTGAAGTCTGGTAGCGTGATTCCTCCTGTTTTGTTTTTATTTCTGAGTAATGTCTTGGCTAGTTGAGGTTTTTTCTGATTCCATATAAAACGAAGTGTTATTTCTTCAAGATCTTTAAAGTATGACAGTGGAAATTTAATAGGGATTGCATTAAAATTGTACATTGCTTTGGGTAATATGGACATTTTAATAATGTTGATTCTTCCCAGCCATGAGCATGGTATGTTTTTCCATTTGTTAACATCTTCAGCTATTTCTTTTCTTAGAGTTTCATAGTTCTCTTTATAGAGATCTTTCACATCC